>JAEAOA010000198.1:1066839-1176839 GCA_016746295.1 Potamilus streckersoni
TAAGGGCTTTCTAACAATGTCAAGTACTAGTCAGGTAACATGAAATACAAACTATGGTTCAGCGGTAAATAAAACTCAAAGAATGCCTTTACGACCAGGCTAATTGTGCAAGGCATAATATATCCGGTTATAATATGACATATGAATTTACTCCATTCTTGAAATATTAATGTACACGGTCGCACCACTGTGAGGTTTTGGATGTGGGGGATTGGGGTGGGGTGCTTCCAATATGTATTTAAATTATTGTAGAGATCCCATCTAGGCTCGATTTTGGTTGAAAGATGATTTAGTGACATTTACTTATACAAACCCGAGCCCCCAGTCAGCAATGCCAACGGTTAAGTGATTAAAGAGACAAAAATGGTTAAGTTAAGTAATAAGAATTTAAAAAGAATTAAATGGTCAATAATTCGAAATTCCGAAATACACTTCTTTTGCAAATCCCGTTTCTAGCTTATCTCATATTTTGATTCGTAGAGTGAGAGATTTCCGACTGTCCTTAGGTTCTACTCATCTGTGTATTCCTCTCTATCTCCTAATTTCCTCTCGTCCTCCCTGACTCCCTCTATGTTCATTCTCCTCCTCCTCTGTTTCCCCTTCCAGACCACTTTCTTCCTCCTCCGTTCTAGCCCTCTTTCCTATGTCGACTCCACGTTGTCTACTCTGACCGCACTGTCAGACTCACTTCCGTCTCCCTCTTGGAGACACGAGCCTACGAACTTGCACAGGAAGTTCTGTCCACGAAAAACTTCCTGTGAAAACAGAAGGATGGTACAATATTTTCCTCAGTGATCACATCTCACACCACACACAGCCTATTATCAGATAAGGCTATTAAATTTAACCAGGTACGCAGTCATTCATACCGAAATACGCATACATTCTTGTATGGTAAAACACAACATAATAACGCAACATAATAAAAGCACTGAATCAATTACTCGTTTACATACAACAATTGATTGATTAACATCAGTGCATACACATGATATTATTACAGAAGCATATCTGTACATCATCACTCACCAAATATACAAATATTCCAATATTCCTGCGATCATATATTCAAACATCTAATGTAAATAATCGTGCATATATCAATCATTTTCCTAAACTCCAATTCAAACATGCGTAAACTTTGACCTAACGCATTGCTAAAATACTGATTAATAGGAAGTCACCTACCAGCGAATTATAATATTAACTCTGACGAACTAGCAATTACATAATTCTCTACGTAGCTCAAAATCATGTCTCGAGTACGCCTATAAATGAAACAATACAAGGCAATTATATATACTAAAACAATCGCAATAATTACGTACACATGCTACAAATACTTAAAATTATGATGCCATAATGTTTTGCAAAAATCGAGCAAGTAGCTTACCGACCTAGTCTAAGCTTTTTCGTTTCTTACAATTCTGGTCCTAACATTCCCGCCAAATTGCAAGTGATTTTACCTCAGAATACCTTGCTTTTTATAAACGACGCGATGTACATCCCATAATTTGACCAGGAATACTGAAAGTTTTCAGTTATAATTCGTATCTAAGATTTAATCCCACCCTCTACCTTAATTTAGATTGGACTTCGCTGGGGAATGTCCATATCAAACTTAGCTGCCAATGTCTTCTCGCTTGTCTGTCTACATGGCGGGTGAGAACACGCCCCGATCTCCCTGCGGGCTTCATTTTGAACCCTGGACTAATGTCTAACGCCTGGGTGCGAGGATTACAAGCACTTTAACTGGAGATTGTTCAATAGTCTGTATGGCTGTGCAACTTGCATAATCGATTAACACTACTTGTGGCGATGTTTACACATCAAACGCGGTTATGATCCAAGTTTATATATTTCCTGATATCTGCAATGCGAAACGTGACAATCAACAATAGCAGTGCTCTGTATGCTGACATATTAATTTAATCATAGGATTTAACCATCGTTATCTAAAGACATAAATGAAAATGAATCGCATTAATTTTATAGTGTAACCATTATGTATATCAAGGAAAGAGTTTAATGCAAAATCACACTAGTTTGTCTGTGATGATTAGTCTCCTTCAAGGTCTGTCACAACTATCTTATCTTCTCAAATATATAGGGGTTAAAACTGTAAAAGGTCTTATTAAAGAAATCATGCTCTCTCCCTGATTTATATATATATATATATATATATATATATATATATATATATATATATATATATATATATATATATATATATATATGTTTGTTTTCGTGCGTGCTTGCATATATGTATGTAATGTATGTACGTACGTATGCATGTATGTATATTACACACAAGCTTAACTGGAAATAAATATGCACTACTATTGTGTATTTATGTCCACAGACAAGAAAAGTAAAAGTTAGGAAACCTTAAGTACTCATACAGAGATGTCATAGATACTCAATTATTCATAACACTAAATATGCCACAGAGCTGTAGTTAAGCGTATGTTGCCTATTGTGTATCTGTACAAAACATATCCACAACGGAATCATAACTGAACTGATTAAGTTATTTTGAAAGAGTTAAATTAGTGCGCCATTTAATCGATATATTTATTGCATCAGTTTATGTGCACCCTTTATATTCCTGAATAAGAAATTTCGAACGCTGCACTACCGTTATCTGTATGAAAGGTGCATTCTAGTTTTGTTGTAAAATTTAATTGATTTGAAACTTAGCAGTTTCTATAGGGCATTTGTAAGTATTGACAGAAATAACTTTAAACCTAATTTGGAGATCACAAAGATGTTTCACTTGTAAAGTCCAACTTAAATGCGAAACAAATTTAACATAAAAATTGAAATTCAAATACTAAGCAATAAAGCGTATAACAAAATGCATGCGGTTCTATGAACAACGGGCTCAAGTTAACTGAATATTTTATTAAAAGGGAGAAGATATGACGAGTTATTAGTATTCGGCAAAGTGTATCGCATTATAATTCTCAGTTCGCTTTACAGGTCCTCCGTTTCGTCAGTTCCAAAAAGAACTATTCCAAGTATGAGCAATGAAAAGGAAGAACAGCTAAAGCCAAATATAATAGACCGCTTTCAAAAGAGCAGAGGCTCTCCCAAAAAGTGTAAAATCCTCATATTTTCAGATACGTCTGCTGTTAATACCTTGAGGATTGAAATTATGAAGTCACCCCACGTGGGCGACCGATTGAAAATATTGAAATCTACGAAGCCACATCTGCATCAAATCTCAGAAACTGCATCTGATCCCATTTCAATTCGGTACGGGGAAAAGTTTAGGATTTATGCTACCGAGGGCATACAACTTCATTCACGCTACGAAAAAGGCTATATAGAGATCATGTTCCAACAACAGGAGCAATATAATCGCCTAAAATTTGAAGTTGTGAGAAAAGATCCTGAATCAAGTGCTGTGTTGAAATTTATGCAGGGACAGAAAGAATGTCACAATTGTCATTTTGAAGCAAACGACTGGTTAAGACAGCAGGAAGTACATATTTTCCATCAACAGGGTGAGTAAATACTTTCTATGCTACGTCACATTTTACCCAGCTCATAAATTTTGTCAGGGATATGGTGAATTAGAGCAATTAATATACAGCCTTTACATAATTTGTATCGATCTACGATGAATTTAAATATGTACTTTGTTCGTAGTAGTCACAGTCATATGTAAAATAGAACACTTCCCTTTTCATATGCCGTCAATTTTTTACTGAATGTCGACTGTGGAATAATTCGCACATGTTTATCAGGGTCCTAATAGTTTTTACTTAAATACAATAATCAAGAAAAACGACCACATTGCTGGCACGAAATATTGATAATTTTCGTTTTGCATTTTTTATCACCTGTTGATCTCTTGTAAGGGATGTAGTGATAACTTTTACCTGTTGCCTGCGATCTGTAGAACAAAATGAAAATAAAAATAGAAGATAAATCAATATTTAACATCTGCAGAAACACAAAATTTTCGGTTTATATTAATTAGCTCGCTTATATTTATTTTGTCTCATTTTTCAGGCTCACACTGTTATCATATTCATCCTGACACTCGTGTTTGCAGTAGATAAATTTACCGTTTTTATACTATCAAATGTTTGCGAAAAGAAAGTTGTTGTTGGACGTTAAGTTATATTAACGGATAGATGTTTTAGGCAGGCTTGTCATTAACAGTGTACTAATAAAGACTTTTAAATGCACCGCAAAATTGTAAAGATATTTCTGTGTAGATGGAAAACTGAATTATTCACTATCTCTTTCAACATGATCAAATACAACAACAGAAACCCCCAAGAAGACAAGACAAACAAATACAAACTTCACCACTGTCTTTAGTTAATGAAATGCATTTCTTTTCTTGGATGCCTTTGCTACAAGAAGAACGATTTACTGGATCAAAGTTCATTCTTTGAAATGAAAGAAAATGAAAACGATTGTTTCAATTGAATGTATCTATTAAACAGTATCCGCATATAACATCCACTAAAATATATTACATAACAATACCTGATTAAAAGTGTTTAATATCACAGTAAGGTCTTTAAGTCCTCACAAATCGTTTCGAGAATGACGGTCCTTTTATACAATACTAAATTAAACAGTTCGTTTGCGCATGACGTAATAATACTCATTATGATTGCAGATACGGCAGTAAGCTTGAAGAGCCTCCACGTTCTTGCCAGTCAAATTCCAGTTGATAAAACAAATGCATTGGCAGCAGAGCTTGATTTGGATGACACTGGGGTGGAACATCTTAAGGCAATAGGACATAGGGGCACCGACTTAACTCTTCAGGTTATCTTACAATGGTGCCGAAACGGTGATAAAAAAGATCCCGAAATAGTCATGGAACTTTCTACAGCACTGAATATGCTTTCTTTGGCTACGTTGGCTTCCAAACTTGAGGAAGCATCAAAGGCGCGAAGGAGATTAGTACCTGAAGATTTCAAATTGTAAATGACCGGTATAGCGAACGACCCAGCCATGTTAATAGTCCAGCTATATTTTTTGTTTTTGTGCTCATTGATACAATGTTGAGATACATTTCATCATTTTAAACGCAAAACGAAAAACCTGTCTAAAAGGCTTTTATAATGAATCTAGTATTTGCGGTTGCAATGCTCAGTGTGAATTTTCATTGTGATTTAAAAAATAAAATCTTCTAGCTCCTTTTGATCGTTTTTCCGGTCAGCATACCTCTACATAGCGTAATAACTGAACTCATTAGTAAAACACTGTATATGTGGAATAGTTGTTCATAAGTAATAGGTTCTCTCATTTGCAAGAGAAATTACCTGTATTAAAATTGTTTTAAATTAGCTTATGTTAAATAAAAGAGTATCATCAGCAGGAAACTTAAAATCGTATCTAGTCCAGAAATTTGCTGTATTCTTTTAATGTTTTGATTTTAATATTTGAGTCACCAGATATAATTTGCAATTTGTGTTTAATATATCTTTTGTTAAAATCAGTTCATATGATCATGAGACGAACACAAAATATATGAAGAGATAATATAGTCAAATGGATTTTGTTTGCAAAACTGAAAAGGAAACGTTAGATTTTCTGTACATGAAAAAACTATTTGTATCTTCGTATTGTTTTTAGTATTCATAATGTTTTTGGATTTCGCTGTATCAAATATACCTTACAGTCTTTTATAACAAGGTACGAGCGTTTATCAGTGGAGATCTACTGCCATTCGATTTTGATTTTCTAATATATACCCCCACACCGATTTAAATAAGAATTGTTTTTACTTTAATTTACAATGCAGACTTTACGGTAGTGTATGATATTTGTCCGACCTTGATAGAACCTCTTTGGTTATAAGTATTGTACAGGTATATTCCGAACAAACTTCAAGCAGTCTTTGTGCATATATGGAGATACAGTATGAGCAGACCTTAGAATGATAACACTGGGGCTTAGTAGCAGAGAGATGAGAGTACATATCCTTTGAGCCATGCAATTCGGTGACAGAACTAGAAACCTTTTAACAGAGAGGGTTAAATGTGGGCCTGTGACAATAGGAACACGTTGTTGACGTTTTGGAACACAAATCTTTTTTATTTGTAACCAATAAACTGATTGTGTATAATTAATGTAAGAGTGCATGAAAATTTAAACAAAATACACGGATAAATTAATTCAATAAACTTGCAATCATAAACGAAAATAGGGAAAGAAATAAAATAAAAACAAAGAAAAATTAAGCGAAGAAAAGAGTAGATATTTATGAAGGTATTTTAATCAAGAGCTGCATAAAATATGTCCCTTAAAGGGGAAGTTGTTCCATCGAGGCAGAGGACAGAAAGCGAAGAGGACAATGAGTGTAGTAGTAATAGAGATGATGAAAGTTGATCTTCCTGTAGCATATTATAGATAGGTACCTTTAATTATTGTAGTGAATTCCAGCATGTAATTTTTTATTATTATTCATATGTGTGCATTTTAGTTTGTGAATTCCTTCCATTGCCGGATGGAATTATGTATGTTTAATCTATATTGTCTGTTGTTTTGTATGATTATATATGCTATATGCATCTGTATTTTGTACTTGCCCTTGTCCAAAATCAACTTCATGGTATACCTGACCAGTGAAATTTATTCTGTACACAATCGAATAAATAGCTAAACAGGTCCATATGACTGTGGATAAACTTTCAAGGTAATTATTAATGATACACATGTTTACTTGAATTTGAGCTAAATATACAGTTTACGTTTTAACCTTCGAAACTACTGAATGGAAAATTCTATTAGGTTGACAGAGTGGTTTCAGATTGTAACTGCGACCTAGGTATAGTATTGGTGTAAATATTCCTGCTTTCTTTAGAATTAATAATGCTTGCTTTAACATTTAAAGCATAATCACTATAATTGGTGTGTTTCGTTTTTAATTTGGGTGGATTTATTTATTCAAATTAGTATTCACTGGTAGTATAATGTGACCAATAGTACACTTGGATTAAAACAATAATTTGGAATTGTAGTGAACTTAGACAATAACAATTTAGATTATATTATTATGACACATATAAAAGACTGTTAGCACATCGCCACAATCCATGTCATTGGCACATCAGCACGTTTGAAACTACATGCACATCAGCACATTCAGTAACGGAATTTGAGGAAATAACATTTGGAATTCGATTGGAATGTCGTACATTTCGATTTGTGATCTAACTTTAAGGACTATTTCGGATTTAATGCACAATACAGTACATTCAATTTAAATTTTCACTTTTGCATTTTATGGAATAAATTATCTATTGAATTTACAAAACTTGTTGGCTATTTTCCCTTTTCTGTTACTTTGTTTAATATCATATATTTGTAACAAAATATCTTACATAAAAATAACTTCGAAAAGGAAATAAGAGTAGTGAAGATTAGTAAATGAATATAACAATGTAATATGAAAGTAACAATGTTTAGTCTAACTTGTCCCACGACTGTGATAGTGCCTGAGTAGTGTTTGTTAGCTGGTGTACAATCATGTGTACGTTGGTTGACGTACAACTAAATAGTGCATTAGCATTGTTCATTAGTTGATGTACAGGTAGATAGTGCATGACCTGCATCTGTTTAATTCATGTACAACTATATGTACAATAACATAGCGTATGAATAGTATATGCTGAAATGCAATCAGACAGTCCATGAGCAGTATATGTCAGTTTATGTACAATTATATAGTGAATGGGTAGTATATATTGATCTTCATCGTGATCGTCCACGAACAATGTATGTTAGTTACTATATAACTGGATGGTGCATGAACAGTGTATATTAGTTGCTGTATAATCAGATCAACCACTAGCAGTGACTGTTAGTTGCTGTACAACCAGATCATTGACTAGCAGTGTATGTTATTTGCTGTACAGCTAAATAAAGCATAAGTAGTAAATAATAGTTGATTTACAATGAGATGGTGTAAGCGCAGCATTTGTTAGTTGACGTACATGTTTCATCTTATACTACTGAAGCTGCACTAGTCTTTTCAAAACGTGTATGTATTGAAAGAAAACTGTATTAAAGAATTGAATTATTTACAATTTCAATTAAAGAGAAATAAAAGGACTAAAGCCAAACCGAAATATAACTTTTCTTGAGATAAGACGTTTATCAAAATTGTATTTCTTTTTCTGCAATGACATCTGATTTTAGCCACGTTTTTTTTATGAACCAGCTTGGTATTTGTACTAGATAAAATAGACCAAAGGTATTAATAATAATAATAATAATAATAATAATAATAATAATAATAATAATAATAATAATAATAATAACCATAATGATAATCATCACGATCATACCCGACATCCACTTTTATTCCAGTTAAAAGAAAGTGGAGTAAGACTATGTTTCCTTCTATGATTCCTTCAAAAGGATTCAGCTGTCAAATAAAACAATTCAAAATGATTTTTAATGTCATCAAATAAAGATAATTGTACCATAACTCATGTAAATTGAAAAATTATACTTCCCAGTTCATAATATAAACTTAATGATAATAAGAAGCGAGAAATGAAACGCTGAAATTTCAAAGAATCTCTCTCTCTCTCACACACACACACACACACACACACACACACACACACACATACACACACACATTGATCGCTGTAAAATTCGATATCAATCTATCCAGGTATAAAGGAAACAAAAGTTATTTACATACCTAAATCAAGCACACTCTGATTGATCAGGATGAGATAAACGCATATTAGTCAAACTTTTGTTTCAATACAGTTACCACAGAAACAGACTTTCATCATCAAAAATATAACATTATGAGCACGTCTTCGATTATATGATAAAGTAATATTTCTAGTTCGTTCTGCCTTGATCAGGTTACGAAAATTCTAAATTGAAACCAGTCTAAACTTGTCCCTATTTATATTGAACATCCAAATACCTTGCACAATGATTGGCTCAGTATTTCTTTGAAATTTTGATGCATTAGATAATTTTTGTTTGCCGAGTTCGATTTTGTAATGAAATACCTTTCAGATTTGAATTGCAATTGTACAATTAGAACATTCACCTATGAAGAAATCAATTGCTAGGAGTTGGCAGTTGGAATTCGGCTATGCGATTGAGTTCCATTATCTGAGACATGAGTCGACTTATTAGGTAAAATTCATGTACAATCGTTTACTATTTATGTCACTTGAAAAAATACCCATAATATAAATGATCACCATGGAAAATGCAACTGCGCAATATGCATCTTAATAATAGTCAACATTACATTATAAACTATATAAGTTTTAAATGAAGTTTCCTGTAAATAGATTAACCATATTGGGCCACGCTATGTACATTACAGAACAACAGGATAAATACTGTAAATAATATCAAGTCAAGTTTTCTCTAAACAGACATAGAAGATCTCAAATGGATAACGATTTAATATTGAATTTATGAAACAAGTTGAATAATGTCCAGGTTTTGCGTTACCCATTTGAGATTCTTTTATCACATAGATTTAATTTCAGTTGAAATTATTTAGATTGCTAGAAGAACGAATAATTTCTTTCATTCTGACAGACGGTGTACCTTTCATTTATTGTGCATAAAATATAGTCCCAAACAAAGTTGAACTAGTAAAATTAGATTGTACTGTTTTACAAAATATAAATAAAGAAAAAAGATTCCATCCGAATAAACAGAACATTTCGTAACCACAAAATCTTTTTTCAAAACAGAACCAAAAATGCGATGTGATGCTGCCACATTGTTTTACGGTAAGCAGTACAGCAGGCCGACAGTAGAATATACGTGGACCCTAAAATGTGTGTTTAAAAACGTTACATTGTTGCGATGTTCATTTGAAATAGATTACCGGATGCAAAATATCCCACATTTACTGAAATGCATTTGTGACCTAATATTTGTAGTGCTTGATTTGAAAAATAGACTGCAAAGAAGACATCAACAAAATTATTTTTGTATCGGATTGACATCCCATATATGCTACGTAAAGATGATGTGGTTGGATAAAGATCTGTCAGTTAGGAGACTCATTCATGTCCAGATTATTCTCCGAACAGAGGTGAGTTTATTCGTTATTGTCGTTCTTGTCTTGTAGTTTTATGCCATTTTTCTTATGATGATATTGTTAAACATGACATAATGAACCCCTGTGGGAGTAGCATATCCATATTGAGACAGCCGATATGATATTTCCTCAATTTTCATTTGCGAGTCGAGTTAAAAAATGGCCCCTAAAAAATGTTGATTTAGATCAAAACATTCCAGTAGGCGGGGTTAAAAGCGTGTTTGCAGCCAATCATTAAAGACACTAATGCACATTAATTTCATGATCTCACCTGGACCAATCAGAATCACATAAAGTGATATGTTCACACGTATAATATAAAAATATGAACCTGCACGCACTGTAGGAAAACAATACCGACTATGTGATAAAGATAAAATGTGAGGTTCAAGCAATATCAACATTGTGCATCATAATACCCAACACATATAGTAAACAATATATTTTTATAAGGGCTTACCATTTCATTTTGAGGTAAAATAACTGGAATATTTTTTATTCCCATTTTTAATATATCTTGAAGAAATTATTCCACCTCTAATTAACAGGAAAGCGCCAAATTTGCTAATAGACTCATCATATTAACTAAAAGACAAATTATGATTATTTTCATGTAAAATATAAAATATATCCTGACTCCAACCACCCCACTACGAACATTATTTTATCGGCTTTTGAGAAGTTCTTTGTAAAGAGAGTGAGATTAATGCAGATCACAGGAAACAAACAAGCCATATGCAATTGCTTGTGGTCAAGGAGGAAATTTTTAAGAGAGTCCAAAAGTACCTAAGTGCAACTAAGAGGTTTATTTGATCATTACTTATGTCTTCATACTAAGTTGTTACATAATTTATTTATTACATATATGCCACTTAACCTGAAGTTAACTGTTATTTACCTATAATCACCATCACCACCACTATCAACATGACCATATAATATTTTTTCTTATTTTCGTTTGCTTACAAATAAGTAGTAACATGTTTCAGCAATGAATACTGACCAGTTATTGTTTGACATTACTACAATACTGTTGTACAATATTGTTTGATATCTCACTGACACAGTTCAATGCTTGCAATCACGAATTTATTACTCACATCAGTCACATATTTCAAATAAAGATTATTGTGTGAAGAGAGCTCAAAATAAGCTCATACTTACTCTCCACATGTTCTTGCCAGTTTTATGTAATTTAGCACACCAACACTGTCTAAATCACAATAATCAGATGTATATAGAAGTTATTTATTAGCATGGAGTTAATATTGTATATATTTCATTGATCAGATGAAAAACGCAGTATATGTTGTTTTTATTTTATGCTAGGCAATGAATTACTGAATATTCTAATAAAATAATCATATATTTGTTCAGTGATGAAACTACGTTTTTGGTCATAACATACGTATCTCCCCTTTCATTGTATACTACTTTTCCTGATCTACAAGTTTCACTCGTGTCTATGGCATCTACAACCAAAATAAATATGGAATGACTGAGCACTGATAAAACTGCAGTAGAACTATTACTGCGAGACAATATATATATATATATATATATATATATATATATATATATATATATATATATATATATATATATATATATATATATATATATATATATATATATATATATATATATATATATATATATATATATATATATATATATATATATATATATTATATTATAGAGGAAAACACAGAAGTCATATTAGTAATACATCACATAGTCTCTTTAAAACACGGTATACCTCTTGAAGTTATACTGAAGCCCCTTAATCAACCAATACCTAAAACAAGAAAAAAATTAAGTTTATGTTCTAACATCAAGGGTTCATGGTGGAGGAAGATTTAGGCACTTTGACTTTATTAGTATTTGGGCAGCTCCGTGTTGGATGATATGGGCTAACTTCATCCTCTTTACTGATATAAATGAACTTCATTTTAGCCACAATACCATTGATCCATTTGTCTACATATTAAAATATCCTTAAATTTACCCACACATTTCTCTTAATGCAATAGAAAAAAGATAACATATTTGACAAATTGTAAAACCCAAAATGAAAGACAGAAAATGTATGCATTCATATACTTTGTTCAAATCTTGCTGATGTGAACAAAAGGAATATTAGTCTGTTTAAGACAAAACAGTTGCTAAACATACCGCATATGGATACACATGTATGTGCATCTAACACAATAGTTATTACATTCCATACAAAACTTAATTTTAACATTCCATACAGGTTTGAAACAAAACTTTAATTTTAAATCAATTAATGAACTCTGGAAACACTATAACTAACCAAATATTTTCAGTATAAGCATCAGAAAGTGAACTATGGTTTCAGATGGCTTATTTTGAACATACCAATAAGTAGCAGAAATGAGGCATGACCTTGCATGATGTGTACTATTTAATATATCTCCAAATATGTTTGAGCTGAATATGTTTTTACATTTTAAATATAAGTATTTTGTGGTTGATTCAGTTACGAGTTATTAATGCAAGTGTGTATATATATATATATATATATATATATATATATATATATATATATATATATATATATATATATATATATATATATATATATACTCCATATTACAACTCCACCCTCACCACTATTTGTATTAAATACATGCATTCCAAAACCAAGAGTCCTCGAAAGAGATTGACAATGTCCAGGGCAAAATAACAAAAACATTTCCATAACTTCAAGATTTAACCATTCATTATTTCTAACTGACAAGTGTTGAAACCATGTGTAATACTTTTGAGAAATAACAAGACTGTCAACCTGGCTGCTGCGGCAGACGTATTGGATATAAGATCAGCACCTTTTTCATTTTGTAACAACAAAACCTCATAAGAAATTATCTAGTGCAAGCCCATGTCAACACATGTATGATATCCATCTGGGAGTAGCAACCACTAGATCTTCAAAATAGCCATAATGATAGTCATACCGGGCATCAGAATATACGCATTTCATGTAAATCCAACTAGATATCAAAATGAGTCTTTTAATAAAAATCACGTGTCAAGATGACTTTCACTTTTGAAGCAAAAATATGAAGACTCTAAAATAATGGTTGCCATGGTGGTCATATTGGGTGTCATGACTAATTTTATTTGGAACATACTAATCAACATAAAAAGTCTTCTGGTGAAAATCTCATGATGATTTTAATTTCCATTAATGAAGAGTAGCAGTAACAATAAGATGGCTGCAGATTGGAGATCATAATTGCACCATTTTAAAGTCAAGCCGACTAGACATCATGTTATTTAGTAACAACTGCATGTTGGTAATATCATCCACTCAAATTGGGTAGTAATAATAAAATTTTCAAGCTCACCACTCTGTCAGCGATATAGACTATCTGAGTTTCATCATTTTAATTAGGCCAGTCTAGCCAACTTAAGAAGCCTTATAATTTAAGGATTGCACTGGGCGTGTCCAATGTCGCAAATTACGATTTGTTTTGCTTTTTTGTGATGCGTACTTAGTCGTGACGGGATATGAGTTGGTAGGTGCAGGCAAGGCGATGTGTGCCATTTACTTGTGGACACGGGTTCGAAATTATGTTGAGTAGGAATTACAATTTTCTTCCCTCTATGAGAGTATATTAAATTTTATATACATGTAGTCATGTGAATATATAAATATCCTAAATTGGTTCATCTCCTAAACTCACAACCTTGATATTTTAAAGGTACTAAACACAACCACTTGTCTGTATGGTTATTAGAATATAACACACATAATGAATCGTATAACAATGCATTTACAATATTCATCTCTGTTATTTATTACATTGCATTTGTTTCCCTTTTCACAATAAGAATTTTATTCACAAGAATTGTTTCCCTTATAATAGGCATACAGTGCAACATAGAAGGAAAAATAACACAATTTGTTCATCAACAATTTATAGAAACTTATATTATCTGCTTTATTTCAGCATGTATTTCCATAAAAAGTGGATATACAAATATTGAAATTTGAACTAATGCTTTTACATGAGAATTATGCCTATTTTTACTAAGCTATTTTAACATTACAAAGAAAACGTGAACTTTTTTATTAGTCACACCAAGGAAATAACAATGTTTGCATTCATGATACATATCTAAAAACTTTTTGGTAAGAACCAAACAATTAACTACTCAAGTTAACAATTTAAAAAAATTATTTTAAAACAAACACAATGATGCATTTTGAACTATATTTAAAATCTAAAACCTAAATTTAAAATTTATATATAAAACACTTTTCGTAATTTAAATGTGTATTTGAGAGGTAGTTTTTAAAGATCCAACGCCATATGTGCTCAAAAAAGACTGTATTTTTAGTTCCTCCTCTGTGATTTGGCTATACTTAAAGAGATTAAATTTATTTAGCATATAGCGATGTTATTTATTTCTTTATATTTGTTACTTTGCTTAAAACTATTTGCTTTGAGAACTGAACATAGGATTTCAGATGTTTCACGACGTAATGAAGTTTGAAAATCGATCGCTCATTAGATGATAACTGCCATTGCCTCATTTTCATGCAGTTAATGAACAATTTTTAATTTTCCTGATATCACGAATCCTGTAAAATAAGAAGATTCTTACAATATAAGAGCACCAACTATGCTTACAAAATGCGAGAAGAAACTTCTCTATCCATAAAAAATGGTAGTAGTGAGGCAATATAAAGGTGAAATGGAATATTATATGTAAAATTATAATTTTTATTCCATATGCGAATCAATTTAAAAAATCAAATTATTAGTCTACTTTTCTAACAAAAATGCATATATTCGTATGATCTGCATAATTGATCCATGCTCAATGCTGTCTTTTTTATTTAAAATATAATAGTACTTCTATATAATGCACTACTAAAAGATTTTACCACTTCACCATTACTAAATAAATGTTGGAATATGCTTGCAATCGAAGAAATATCTACATATATAAATTGCAACGAATTATTAAATTGCTAAAGGATTTATTTTCAAGCGTTTTGCAAACATTATTTCTTTAAATTATAGACTGTATAGTTAAACCAAATCCGATAGCCCGATGCCATGGGTACCACTAAATTGCATCCATCCACATTGGGCTTAAAAAAAGGTTACAAATATTTAATTTTACCCATCAAAGTGCACTAGCCATTTTCATTTTGAAGCTCGTACAAGATTTTGGTAAATTATTACTATTGAACTCATTGCTGGGGAGTCATAATCTCCAAAACTTATAAAGATTACCTGCTTATATTTAGTGAAACAAACTTTCTGAATAAAGTGAAGCATTTTACCAATGAAAGGGAATAATAATATTTATGTTCTTTATACACCATTGGCTACTTATAATTAGCACTCACACATAACCACTTGTTCTGCTTCTGTTCCTTGCTCAGATAAAAAAATGATGTTTCGTTACCGTGGCAGTGTGAAATAAATTGTGAAGAAAGGTCGGTACCAATCCTTTTGCTTTTAACACTTTATTTTGCTCATATTAACTGATCTCAGTTTCAAAGTTTCCAATTTAGAGATGCAAGCTCAGATGTGAAAATACAAGCACCATCATAGTAATCACAAATAATAATATGATAATGGGGTCAAGGTCATTAACAAAAGTAAGTCAGGTTACCAAATAATACATATTTTTGGCTTTGTCTTCTTTCTTATGGTTGTAATGTATCAATCGTAAAAACATATTGAGTAGTTCCTTTGTGACTGCTTGACAATTATTCTAAGCTTAGGGTTTTGTAGCTAATGACCTTGTTTAAGACGATGTTTTCCATCTGCAAGAGATATGATAATTACTTAATCCATTAAATTTAATAAGTTGGTAAAACTGATTCTACATCTATAAAGTGTGGATGTTACGTGTAATTGTAACGATGTCACTGACTTAGTCTGCTATAACATGAACTTGATAAACTGGAAGCATTTGTTCTTAGCTTTGATTTCCTCTACAACTGAACCAGGAGAAGCATTTAGACTTCTGAAAAATATCAAAGTTACATAGAGAGTTCTCCAAAAGATTTTGGAAGAATCAGCTAAGATCGGAAGATCAGAACCTCGCAAACATTCGGAGAAATAAAAAAAATAATTTTAAAACTTACACACAAGCTGTTTAATCCTATATACGTAATAATATACACACACAGAACTGGATATATATATATATATATATATATATATATATATATATATATATATATATATATATATATATATATATCAAGAGTGTTATTCAAGTCAGCGTCGGAATCAAAACCCCATTATTACATGCACCTGTCCGAAGCTTTGCATTGGGCATCTCAATGCATTTAAAGTGTTCCGAAATGGGTCTGAGCACTAACCTAAACCACGCGTTCACACAACGGTATCTGAGGAGTGGAAATTTTCAGGAAATGTAACATGCAAGTTTCACAGCATTTTAGACTCCACTTTATTTCTTGCTTGCATATGCACATTATATGAAATATCTCCCATTGTTAAACAGTAGTACAGGTAACCGAAAAAGAAGTTATGCTAGCTGTATCTACCATTTAAAAAAATATTAAATTAACGTTTTACATTTATTTCTTTTCTAAAGAATGACTCTATACAATGTTTGATTTCTCTGTTGGTTTAATGCTTTAGGTCATTCGTTTTTTTAAATAATGATGAAAAGTTCACAATAAAACACATCTCTCGCAAGCACGGCCTCTTTAAGAAAAAGTAGTATTTCAAGACGACACTAGCTTTGCGGCCTCAATCTCCATCTTTTATGATGTAAGTTTGCAATTCGAAATCTTATCACATTCACCCACCTACCAAACTTCTTTCAAACAGTTTTCCCCGATATCTCAGCAATTATGATATTTTTAATGAATCTTTACAGTTAACAGCACTACTGTAGAGTTTGGTAGTAATCGCTACAAAAAGTAATAATTGTTGCAAATTTCGGTTCAGTTATCCTTGGATCTTCCTTCCACAGACACAGCGAAAGGCAGTTTGAACTGTTATACTCTGCTTATGGAGCGTTCAGGAGGAAATTTTATGCAAAGCTGCCCTCTTATCTATAGTTTATAAACTTGATGGACAATAACGTCTAGAAATTACCGTAAATTTACAGCCAATTTATCAAGAGAATAATTAAAGAAACATAATCATGTGAAAGACAAACTTAGAGCATATATGTATTCCGAGAGCTGCAGCCTGTGAATTATAAAGCGTTCTCTGCATTATTTTCAATTTCCAACACCTCATCTTGAAGTCAGGTCGAAAATTTCTGCTGCTGAAATTCGACATTGAGAAGTGGATGGTACGTTCTTTAACTGAAAATGGGTTGGGGTTCACTTAATTCTCGAATGCTCTCTAAATATATTAGTGCATTCCACTTGCATAACCTTGTCAATGTTACGCTCATATTGTAACGTTTGTAAGTTGCAAACCAGAAAGAGCGATTGGTTTCATACACACATATTGTTAATATCTTCATTTTGGTGTTAAACGTCTTATGATTGTATGACCTGAATAAAATAATTTTACTCTCCTTAGCAATGCCACTCTTTATTTTCATGTCACTGCAAATATTTTCCCTCTCAAAATTAACTTGTTGCGAAATTATGATTCATGATGAACAACATCATTGTATGTCGGTATACCTTAACACCAATCAGTTTTATAACGTTATTCCTATAAATACATTGTAATTGTAATTTTATGTAAAACCAGTCACAAACTCCTCATATCCAAGAGTAGACATTAAAACGAAACTCTTTCGGCTGATTAATTTCCTTATCTGACAAGAAACCCTTCAGTGTTTTTTTTACAGCGACAGCTACTTATATCAGTCAGCCCGAACGTTTCTTGATCCTAAAGTTAACCCAATCTTCACAGTAATCATGCCATACGTTATAATGACTGATAAAACTTCGCCGATTTAGCTCCTCTTGCCTGCTGCTTATTACGTTCATAACGAGGTTGATTTAAGGCGCACACTTTTAGACGCACTTACCAATGCTTAACAAAACTAGAAACAGATAAATGTAATTAATACAGGGCCAAATTAAATACCTTCGATCTTACAGCGCTGGCAGATTTTAACACGATATTTGTAATACTTTCCACCAAATCTTGGACACGGGTTTGTAAATAGTCTTAACTGAACTATTGTGACTAACTCTAAAATACGTTTGTGTTGACAATATTGACTCTTTGATTGGCAATTATCCAAACGTAACATAGCAGAACACCTGTTAAACCAATGGACAGCATGGGTCATAATGAGAATTAAATTGGGACAGCAATATAAAGATAAATGTGATACTACTGAAAAAGCCACACCATTTTACATACGTCGATGATCAGCTGATAGAGATTCCACCTTTTAATGAGATAGTAGGATTGACAGACTTACAGACAAGAATGGAATGAGAGACAACAAGAAATTAGCCACGTTTTAATCAATGGAGTGGGTTATGTTGCGTATGAAAGTTGTCACAGAGCTTCACTCAGTCTCAAGAAGATTCAAGAAGTTTAAAAATCTAGAACGACTCTTCCATTTAATTACGATTTAACTCTTAACAAACGTTCATCCATTATAAACTGGTTTTCAAACTTCGTAAAATACAGACACTTAAACTTACATTAAAGCTTTAGCCTACCCCACAAGTCCTCAAATAGTTGTAACAAAAATCCTGGATCACTTTTTTACAAATTCTTGATTAAAACCTGGGACTCTGGCATTCAAAATAGATTTGGTAACAACAAGGAGCACATGTAAAAGTCAGTAAACCTAAAATTAGTCATTATGTCAAAAATACCCTAGGCAAGTGAAGTAAAAAATGGTTGCCATAGCAACAGTGACAAGTGCCTCAACATAATTCAAAATAATTGCTAAAAAATGCAGGACTAGAACACACACTCAAATACGCGGCTGCAAAGCAAAGAAAAGAACGTGTTAAATTTTCACCTCATTTCCAAAATTTTATTAACATAATAGTCACTATGATTGCAAACAAATGTGAAAATATTTTGGAACTTACCCACCTTACTAACTAACGGTTCTACACTGAGGATATACAAACGAAACAAACAACACATGAAAGGGCAGCATTTAGTATCAGACCTTTTTCCTTTCTCTGTTATTTCGAAATGCTGTGTCTCTTTATCATGCATCAGAATTTGTATGATGGTTAAGCTTTATTATCTGATTTTATCTGTTTTTGTTGGAGATTTTAGCTTCTGTGGATGGTTTTGTCTGCTTTTAATGCAGCTAGATTTAGGTTCTAATGTGATTTTCAATTATATAAAGAAAATAGATTAGGTACAAAACTGGGTTCCAAACATCAACCTTTCTTTACATTTCTGATATTTTAATGTTATTGGTACAACAAATGTTGTTTTTTTTTACAACTGACAAGCATTAAAATATAGATCCCATACATATTATAAACAAAATAGCTTAGACTAGCATAAACAAGAATACATTTTCATAGAAAGTTTGGTTAAACTAAACATATACAGTAGTAATAAATGTCACAGAGTATGCTACCTGCAAGAATATAAAAACGTGAAAAGTGGGAAATTTTAGCTTCTTCTAATTCGTCTTGAAACTTAAAGAGAAAAAAAACTATTATCAACAAAACTTAACAAATGTTTCGATAACTCTTCCACGTTGTTTAGAAAAAAATGAATACAGACAAGACGCTAGAAAATAAACTTGAAAAATCTTTTTACCAATTTTATAGAACTTTAAGTATGACTATCGCTAAATTAGAGATTGATGTTCAGTAAAAGTCCAGTTATCTTTATCAATTCAATTGGTAAGAAAGGAGATAAATGCAGACGAACTGCAACATCATCAATATGATTAATATGTAGCTTGGTTGATACAAAACAAGCTAAATCAAAGCAAATTTAATGAAATGAAAATTAATGTTGAAGCACTGATTACATAATGTGTACAAATTAAATGCAGAATGGTTTCAAATAAGATGAAATTTTCTACCATATTAAAAATGTAATTCTAGATTTTTTCAGAAAAAATAACAACAGTGAAAGCCTTTTATAACATTGCGATAATAACAACTACCATTACTACCACCAATTATGATAACTACAAGAGCTATAATGTCAAATTGACATAGCAACGTTACAGACTCTCGTCGTGATTTTTAATAACTAGATAAATCTATTTTGAGATATTTCAAATGATATATATGGCATTATATATATATATATATATATATATATATATATATATATATATGTGTGTGTTTGTATGTTTGTGTATATGACACTATATATATATATATATATATATATATATATATATATATATATATATATATATATATATATATATATGAAACTTCAATTTCTAAAACATTTTGATAATGTTCTTCCTAGAGCAACAAAAAAGTTAATTAATATAATAAAGTTTTGAGTTCAATGTAAAGATAAAGTAGTTCCTGTCAAACAATAATGTTTATCATGACAATCTGATGTTATGGGATCTTAAATGATAAAAACCTTAAGTATCTATAAGAAAACTGCAATACAATACACTGTTGAAATATGTTCAAACGAAAACCAGGAAATTGTATAAAACAAATTTCATATATGTAGGAAATTATGAACTTATTTCTTTATTAATCTTTGCTCACAATTTCCTATCGGTGATTTAAACATTTTTTTGTTATAATGAAATTTTGATTTTATGTGAAAGAGCAGCTCAAATTATGTTCGAGAAATAGAAGATGTGAATCGGGCAATGACGTAATGCTGATTTTGTCAAAGAGCTGAATGCTTTTCACATTTTGCAAGCTTTGGTGAGCATAGGTTTAAAATTATTCTCTCTTACTAAATACAATAAAACTGTCAGATGATAAGCAAACGATTGCATATTTATGGTATTATTTTTTTCATGTTGATGATTTTTATTATCCTTAATAAATAACTTGCACATGAATTAAAAGGAGTAGAATGATATTAAATATTTATTTAATTTTAATGTTCTTTGAGGTAAATATGCATTCAACTTTTCATGCTTCCACGCAACTTGTTAATTTACTTCTTTATGAAGTGACTATTCCCAAGTTTCATACAATGTTCACCAGAACTATTTTAACAACTATGTCCTGTTAAGGTGGTTTGCTATATAATTTCCTTATCGTAAGAACCTTTTGTGGAAATTCCCAATCATAAAAATCTCTCATCTATAAATGAAATGTTTTGAAGCACGGTTTTGTTTTGCTATTAACATTTTATTCCGGAATTTTTCGTTTAAGTTTCTATATACTTGTTATTGTTGTGTGGAAACGTCACTATGTTATATGCAATTTTCCATCCGTGTTGTTGCAGTTAAGTATTTACAATACCAAATGCTACATACCAATGTTGTGTAATTATGAGCGGATCCCTTATTAAGATAAATCAGCCAAATTAAACTCTCTTTGTTTTGAATAAGATCAACAGCGTCTGCGTAAGCTATTTCATCGAATACCATTAGCAAGGTCAAGTCATTGTGTATCGTCCTTTTATCCTTCAAAATCCTCATTTACCAAACTCCTACGCTCTTTGGACGCCAACAAAAGTTTTGAAGCCATTTTCTTAAGTGACAGAGTATTCAGAGCTGTTTCAAGTTCATCAATCATATCACTTGCTTCTTTATCCGATTTCAGGCGCCATTTGCTTAGAACTTGAAAGGTCAGTTGTATACCTACATGCCCATTTGCCTTAAGGTCTGCTACCTCGTTGGCAGACAGATTCAACTCTGTTGCCAACTCCTCCGTTTGTTTAATTGGAATTTGTCTGGCGAGAGCTAGGATACTCTTAATGTGTAGAGTCTTGTCTGGAATGAAAATGATTTCTTTTCATTTCATCAATGACGGTATTTCTATAGTATAAATGTGTTATTATGGCATTAAAAACAAAATCTAAAGAGAAATCGCAATCCTAACTTTGATATGCAAACAATTATTTGACCATTTTTATTGTGTAATGTATCATAGTCAATTTTAAAAGTGGTCAAAATAAACATTCAAAACTTATTTTCTAACATTTTCCAATATCAGCAGCACTTTCAAACAATGATTATTATTGCTGACCCAATCCATACCACGTTAACTCGGTTACTGATTTCGTTTCGTTATGTTGGCATTGTGATGAATTCCTTGGTTTAATTTTTGGCACATAATCCAGCCGCAAGAGATACTGGGTAATTCAGTAATGACCTCTGCAAATAAACCGACCACTTAAGAACCATAATATCCATCTATCCCACAGGCTGCAGATGAATGTCTGAGCGTGGATGATCTTAATAATGATACATTCAAAGTTAACACAGCGGTTTGATTTTTTCTCAGGAAGATGTAACAAAACATTGTGCATGTAGTTTATTAAATATGGATCTAACGTACACGTAACAAACTCCATTGATTCATACAAACCGCTTTGGACATGGGATTTGTCGTTATCACTTTTTGTTACATGTAGAAAGCAAAAGCATCTATTGTCTTTATTTCTTGGTGACATTTATGCTATTAATATATGTAAAACGATTATGATGAATCGCTATGAGCTGACCTATGTTGAATATTCTGTAATAAATAGACGGGATGAAAACAAGATGAAAGTATTTTAAACGCTTATATTTGATTCTAATTATTTTAGAGAAACTTTAAATATGATCTCACATATAGGTATGCTTGGTTGCATTTGCAAACTTCCACGTCACTCACACCACCTCTAATAAATATATCAAATTGCAAAGGTTAAGTCAGAAAGAAAGATACGAAGTATTTACTCACTTGCTGTTATGAGAGGATTTCTGTGACTTTCAGGTTCTGGCGTTGTTTGCAATGTTTCAATCCTCTGTCTTAACCAATCATTCGCTTCAAAATGACAATGGAAGTGTTTCTTCTTCTTCAACTGAAATTTCAACATGGCACTTGAGTTTGCGTCTAAAACTTCAACTTGAAATCGTAAGTGATTATTTTCCTCCTTTTCTGTGAACTCCAGCTGCAAGCATTCGGATTGATAATTTGAATGAATTCTTATGCTTCCCAGAGCAAAAATTTTAATATTTCGTCTGTACCGAACTGAGATGATAGGGTTTATGATGTTTTTAATTTGAACCAGTTCTTGCTTTTCAAGCCTCGACTTTAGCAGATCTTCTACTCTGTTTGACTCAACAATTTCAATCCATAAAGTATTAAAAGCAGATCTGTCTGAAAGTGTAAGAATCTGACACTCTTTAGACAGTCCTCTTTCGTGTACATAGTGGTCTTGCATGTCAGACTGTATCTTACAATTCTTGCTTGATTTTCTTTTTCTTCCAGTAGAGTATCTGTGAACAAATTCGTCATTCTTATTATGCAGAAAATTACTAGCTCAATAACTGCACTATCATAGAATCTTAAGATAAAATAATAAGAATCTCTCGCATTATATATCGCATAACTCCGGCTCCTCTTTATTTTGTACCGCATGTAGATGTTATACGTTTTATTGCCTAATATATGCATTCTCATGTATATTTATATTTGCTTTGAACTCAGGTTAGATATTGTAAGCAAAACATCTTTGTGACTAGCAAATGTGGTTATTAATATCATTAGGTGTTACCTATCATCTATAAAACTATTGAAATTGCAATTCAATAAAACTTCATTATAATGACAGTTCTTCGGTTTGAATTTGATATTTCGAAATGAAAAGACAGTACAGATGGAACAGTTAATATTTGATGCTTCATAATTTTTGCTGTAACAGAAAAGTCTTTTATTGACAATGAAATGGACCAAAGGATTTAACTTTCTCAAGATGATTTAAATTGTTTCACTGTTCTGTAGAACCCATGTTTTGTAAAGCTACTAAAACGGGGATGTTTCAAGACATTTCCATGACCTCTTGAACATTTAGTCCTATGATGAAATGATCTTATTTGACCAGTACGACATTATTGTCGTGCTTCTAATTCATTAAGATAACTTGAATTATTGTATTATTAGTAGTTTCGAAATTAAACATGTCTTAATGTTATAGTTTTCATAAATATTTATTGAATCTTTTTACGCAAATAAGTTGCCCCAAATATGTCCTCAACATTATGGACATGAAACACGTGTTGTGTCTCCTGATCCTGAAGAGGCCTGTAACTCTACACTTACAATTAGGTTATAATCATCTCTTTGAAATTTTCGGTTGTGCTATTGATAGATATTGAAATTAATCATATATAACATTATATAATGTAGTCACACAAACATTAAGTATCAAATATACGTATGCATATATGCTAACATTCTATGAAAGTGTTTCTAGATTAAATTCAGAAACGTAAACATTACCCGGAAAACCCATCAACCTCAAATTCACAGAAGTTCTCCTTCACACGAATGCTTGTCTCTGAGATATACACATCACCGCCTTCTGTCCATTTAACAAGGCAGAGATCCGTTTCTTTCTCCGTAGATGACATCGGAGGAAGAGGAAGAGTTACGACTATTGGCTTCTTAAATTTCAACACATCATCATGCTTTACCCAAAGTCGTGGGGATACGCTTACGATTTCTGTGTCAACATCTGGGTCTGGATCATCATTAGGGTCCTGGCACTCTGCATGTTCTTCTAGGTTAGGTGGAATCACCTACACGAATGACCAAAACTATACAAGTATTGTTCTCATAGCGGAGAATACACGCACGCGAATGTGTGTGTGTTTCCTTTTACTAATTTCAAGTGTCTTTAACCATAGTCCTTAACACTCATCTCTTATCTTAGAAGAACGATCCTGAACCAAAACGGAAATGAGCAATAAGTTCTGTTAAGTTAACAATTTTATAAATAACTGTACAAATAGTATCAGGACTTTAATAGTATCAGGACTTTAAACATGATTAAAAAAACAAGCTAACCAATGTACTTTGCTCATATCTTCATAGATTTTATTTATTTTCAGAATGGGTATGGATCATAAGAACAAAATGTTTTTAAAACTCCTCACTAATAAAGAATAATGTGCAAATTTGTACCTGAATTTTTATTTCACACTTTTTGCTAACAGATCGAGGTGGGAATTTAACCGTGACAAGTTCGAAGTCGACAGATTTATAGTTGAGGCCCCCTGGGCTCAAAGTATATGAGACCCATCTCTCGCTTGAAATAACAAAGAGATGCTTCATGGGACGAAGTGGAAATTCTATATATCCTTCCTGAAATATATGAATACAGTCCGCTGTGAGTTTATGAGAATTGCTGAGTTGATTTGTTTGCTCAGTAAAATACAGCACATATTCTTTCTCGTGTAACACAGCAAAAAATGACAACAAGTTATACGTCTGCTTATAGAGATGGTTTTTTTTAGCAGGACTTCTTGAGAACTAAAAGACAATTTATGTCATCAATTAAAATTGAATTTATAGAAATATGCTTAATAAGTTGCAGAGAACATATAGTAAACTTACTTGCGAGTGTGCAGTAATAATTTCCCAGTCTTTCTCAGATTTCAAAACAACCTGATAATCAACGAAGGGTAACTTTGCAGGCTCTGTGGTTATTTTGACAACTGCCGTTACGGGATCAGGACAATTGCATGGGAAGTTCAAAAACTCCAAAATATCGGACTCGAGGAGTACTCCACACGATAAGACCTTTGAGTCATCTAGAATCTGTTCTGCCTTTTCTTTATCCAGGTTGACCACTTTTGCTGAATCGATGAAACTTTTCTGAATGTTCTTCTTTGTGGATATGACCTTTACAATTGGATCGCTGCATAGTTTAACAACACTGTAATGAATAAACAATGCATAATAAATGAATCAGATAATGAAACTGAATCAAAAAGCATATTTACAGTAACCATATAAGCATTTATTAATCCAAATTGTAAAGACATATCAATGGTTCTTAATAAAAGGTCATTTCATCGTTCCGTTTTATGAGGAATAATGTAAAACGTTTTGTAATAATTAAATGCAAAAGGACAAAGAATGCTACAAATATAACAGATCAGTAAATGGTAATGAAAGCAACTCATACATCTAGACCACTAAACATACAGAGGCACCATATATCCACGTTTTTAGAACATCTCATTTGGCATAACAGTGAAATCGATCGAATGGCATGTCATCCACCGTTCCCCATCAAATCTCTATAAGAGTTCTCCACAATATATAATAAAACAACTGAACATTTACCTTAGCATCTCAATGCCACTTCCTCTGCAAAAAAGAAAAATGTGAAAGAACGGGCCCAGGAGCACATACTTACATATTTGTATGCATACATTCATACATACATGCATGCATGCATACATACATACATACATACATACATACATACATACATACATACATACATACATACATACATACATACATACATACATACATACATACATACATACATACATACATACATACATACATACATACATACATACATACATACATACGTGCATATATGGTTTATATGCAAATAGATGCATGTGTCATGTATATAATGTTTCTTCAAAAAGGTTTTTGTGAGCTTAGGTTAAGTGCAAACTGATGTGATTTTGCCATGTTTCAGTTGAATCTAGTTTAAATACATTTTTATTCCACACTCTTGATGCAATTGACGTTGCACCGGATGATCTTCAGCTTATGCGTAGTTTCCTGCTACGCACTAAGCTCTCAATAAAACACGTGAAAAAGCGACTGATATAATGGACGGATGGAGATGAGTGAAATCATGGAGATGCATCCTACATAAAAATATAGTTTTTATACACATAAATGAAATAGACTGGTGTCGCGGATAAATAATTAAACATTGTTACATGCGATACATTTGGTATTAAAAAGGGCAGGGAAAAGTAGGTGATTCTGATTTAAAACTAAGCTCATCGTAGGAATTACTTTGTTCCATAGGGGATAAATGTGATAAACTGAAATTATTGAACGTTCCTTATACTCATGCAATGTTCATAAAGTATGCTTAACAATGACTTATAAATGTCTACAGTTTCTATTTACTGTAGTATACACACATGTATACCTGTGTGTGAATGAGAGAGAGAGAAGGGGGGAGGGAGGGAGAGAATGAGAGAGAGAGACTATAAACATATGCAGAAAAATTGTTGATATTACGGCGCTGGTCTTAAAAACATTGTAATAAATCAATAAATAGTGACTCCAAAGTAATAAAGATATCTTCATTAATCGCTATTTGATACATTCTGTATTAATCAATATCATCGATTACCTTGGAACATAACATCTACCATTAAAATATTTTACCTTTTTATATTTTCCAGCACTACCAGTCTGAAATTAATCCAGTTGAAAAACTATGTCATCACGGATTAGAGAGAACAATGAGAAAAGTAAACTTTATATCTTATTCTGTGAGACTTGTACATTCAAACATTGGCCTCCACTTATTAAGTAATATACGAAAGGTTGGCAGACTATAAACATTGCGTAAGTATCGGTTTAATGGTGACATCTACTCAAGATAAGAAAATTAGATACTTTCTAGCTTGAAATAAATAAAATTGTCATCTTTTACTGGCAAAGAATACTTAAAATTAACATTGATCTAGAGTCACTATTGCCACCAATGTTTTCTGAATTAGTAATAACTAACATCCTACGATCAAATATACACAATCCACCCTTTTGCAGGGGAACATATACTATGACCTATACTCTAAAGCTTCGGACTCGCACCAGTATCTAATCCAGACCAGCTGTCATCCCCAGCATGTACTCAAACATCTCCCGTACGGTATATGCGTTCGAACCAAGCTCATATGTTGTAATCATGGCACCCTTCAAACGACACTCGGAGAGCTCAAAGGACATCTTTCGAGGAGAGGATACAAAAGGAACTATTCATAAACTAGACTCATCGAGAGATAAACACTACTGAAATATAAAACTAAGAAAACCAACAAGCGTGTCCCCTTTTTGCTAACTTTAACCGCACTTTACTAAACCTGCACAAGCATTGACACGATATATTTCAATACATTCCTTTGGTTGCGTACCGTAGAATTCATAATCTCAAGGACCATTGGTACGTGCCGGAGTATCTACAAACAAAAACGCAGATTCAGCTACATGCTATTCCAAATGCAAGCATCGACTAATTTGCACACATATGCTTGAGAAGTTCATTAACACTAGTTTATTACACAATCAGTCAGAAGTTAGGATGTCAGGCTAATAATATAATTTATTCTCTGATATGCAAAATTTGAGCCACAGAATATGTTGGAGAATTCATTGTTTTCATAAAGCGACTGAATAATCACAAAAACCACAATAGCATAAAAATAAACACGAAAGTCGCCAACCACTATAAATTGATTGGACATTTAGTTGAGTTGCTAAAGATGTGAGCCACTGAATCTATCTTAGGGTGGACAAACAGAACGCAAACGTTAAGCTTGACACTGGATACTGCAACTTGAAACACATTGGGGATTTGGCTTAAACGAAAAAGAGAAACAAACATTCCAGTGGCAGCGGTGTCAAAATTGCGGAAAGGCATAACTCTAATATCTATCCAAGTAATTAACTTTATTATTATTATTATTATTATTATTATTATTATTATTATTATTATTATTATTATTATTATTATTATTATCATAGTTACTGTCATTTATAAAACCACACAATGTCGTAACATCTTTCCTTTAAAACACATTGCATAGCTTTATTGGAACATACTTGCTGGTGTCGATATCTCACCACGATTTGCCCTGACCTTCCGTGAAACAGTTAGTGTTGAATAAAATACTGCCTGGTTTGTTTTATGATAAACATAATTAATCATGCTCGTATTTGACTGTAACAGGTTTATTAGAAGTCTGCTGAATGAAAGACTTACAAACAAAAGAAACGTTATAAACTAAGGAATACGCGTCAGCTGTACAAGCCGCATTTTCTAACGTTTCGACCATGTGCTCACCGAGGCACGTATTAAAGTCACCATCGATGCAATTCTTAAACTCTTCAACAAAAATTAATTGTCATAGATTTCCGTCATCTCGACGAACTTACAACTATTAAATAATTCCTGTTTATATCTAGCAAATTCGACATGGGTGTGTCTAGTTTAATTGTATAGTCTTAAACATTGCGTTGATATGTCTCAGGTACGAAATCATACCCCTTCAAGATACATTCCTTTACCAGATTATACTCAGCACTTTGATGTACTGACTTGGAAGTGTATATGTCACTAGCTTTGCCAAACAGTGCAAATTATATTTAAAAAAATCTAGTACTCTCTTAGCAATTTTAAAATTTTGAACAATATTTTTCAAGATAAGAAAAATATGTATCTACTTCTTTTTCTTGAAAGTTGTTGGCTACTAAACTAATATTTTAGCAGCATCAAAATTTTTATTTGTATGTGAAGTATGGGGGTTATTTCACTTGCTAGCTCCTATTGTTTTAAACTGAATTGAAATTCTCTATCTCATGTTTTCTTTTTCTCTGCACATTTCTCTCTTTTTGTTCTCTTACATTTTTACTGGCATTAGCCTATCTTCTCTTTCTATTTTTCTTTTCTCTGGAACTGCATTTGTCTTTATAATAACATTCAAGCTTTATTAAACTTGTATGTTTCTTGTATATTTAACATCCACAGCTTTTAAGTTAGAAGCAGATGAACACTTACTAACCAAATTCAAAGATTTTTCATAAAAAATATTTTTTCAGTCAACTATTGGACCAAAATATTTTTTTTATTTCTTGCTTTGCTAAGGAAGCCTTCGTCTCAGAATGATTATAGTTTCTGGCAAGATGGAGAAATAATTTTATATCTAGGTGTCTAACAGTTGCTGAGTAAGCTTTTCAAATAATGTTTTCCACTTTAGTCGACATTGTAATGGCGTGTTGGTTTCACTATAGATTTCTTAAATGTAAAACAATACCCAGGGCGTTGAAAATTATCCAAAATGATGAAACATTGTTTGAATTATTTAGAGAAATTTGGTTCCCTGAAGAACCTCCACTTTTCTATTACGACTCTATCGTGGTGAACTAATAAAAGAGCGAATGCCAACAAGTTTTGTAAAATTGAAAAAAAATATTACACTAAACCACAAAGTGAAAACTTTAAACAAAAATCGATATTGTGAATTAAATTAAGCGTCATTCCTCAATTTTTAACACGTCTAAATATGTAAAGGTTTGAATAAACTTTAGTGGTATTATACATTAATCCAGTCCTGGGAGTGTTGTTATGCCTTTTTGTGGCACGTGTCGTTGTAATGTGCCAAATATCTTTGTTTATTAATGATGATACAATCTAAGTATACATATTTGTTTGAAAATTTTCTATAAAGTCATACTTATATTTCCAAGAATATTATGTTTGTGGACTTTATATCCACCGAGAATAATAACTTGAATGAAATAATCTGAGGGGCCCCGAGTGGCCGAGTGGTCTAAAGCGCTGTCCGTTACGGATCAATGCCATCTCACCTCTGTCTTCGTGGGTTCGAGTCTAGGATTCGGCGAATGTGGATATGTGAGAAAGCTTGCCAGTAGCTTCTCGTGGGTCGGTGGTTCTTTCCTGTGATTTCCCGGTTTCTTCCTCCAGCATTAATACTGGCCGCCATGAATAGCCTATCGTGTGCTGAAAAATGGCGTTAAGCCCAAAAACAACAACAACAACGAAATAATCTGAACAAATAAATTCCAGCCCAAATGGAATACTAGACTTGACTATAGCGCTGGTGAATCTGCTCAGATATTAGACAACGAATAAATACCCTTTATAAATAAATACCTTTTATTATCAGTCCTCTACGTGACAATTAACATTTCTATTTAAAAAATAACTTACCTAATGGAAAATTTCATTTTTGAAGATTCAAAATCTTTATAAGCTAGAAAGCCTTTGTTAATTATGGTATGTTTCTTCGTATGGATATTAATAATATGCACAATATATTATTCCATTCTCACCTAATATCATCCAATGTGTCGCTGAAAGAAGGCCGAAAAAGAAATTATATTAGACTCTTGACTTCGCAAATCATTTAACCATATCTAACCCAGTTACTACATTAACCGCTTGCATAAAACAAGTTAACAACATCAATTTTCGTTATGAATATCTCTACCACTATGATATAACTGTAATCTTTTTTTCATTGTTGTATCAGTTATAAGCCAAAACAAAATAGCTCAACTTTATAACATCAGATAAAGAAGACCCTCAAGAAAACTGTCATCGAGAGAAAATACTGGTAGACCTAATCCGTTCATACAAAGTATAAGTTAAATAAATAAGAGCTGAATAATAAAGAAATGACCTATTTCAGTTTAGTTTTATTGATCCACCTATAGCTAGTTGACTTTGATATATTGCAAACTTATCCAAGTGTTCACAGTAGTGTTCAAGCTTAACTAAATAGAACAAATAAATACATCGTAAGGTTCTGTTGTTTCTTGAAAAGAAAATCGGATTTAATTTTCTTTCAGCCTAATCCTCTTAATGTTCTTACTTTCTGAAACATTAATTTTCTGAAACAATCTTGTTAAATAAATTTGTTTTAACTGTTGCACAAAGCTTACCGTGCATGAATCTGTTGCTCTGTGTCTGTGTCTCTTTGTCTCCCGCTCTCTTTGTGTTTGTGTGTGCTGAACTTTTGATCATAGTTTTAAGATGGTTGAAGCGAGAATAATATCTGTATAAACCAAATCTGTGTACATTTATCCTTGTAACTGATTGACCAATTTTAAGTTACCTTAGGAGCTCTGTTGATAATGTATCACCTTTATCAAATGTATATCAGAAGAAGTTTCGTCTCGTCTGAATATTTGTCTGATAGTGAGATCATAAACAAATGTGTTGATAGACCCAAGGACAGATTTAGAAAATCTCCTTCATGCTCGTAATGCTTTTTGCCGACACATGGAAATGTTAAAATTCGTACATTGCTGATTATGCAATCAACAATAACCTTATCAGTAATGTTATATATCAACCGTTGACTAACGTGAAGCCCGCTATAACTAGTTATTCTCATCTAGATGCAGTTTTATTTCATTATCCATTACTTGGATTCTTGCTTCTAATTTGGAAAATAAGATGTTCTTGTCTTACCTTGCAATGCTTTCCAGTTCTAGCAATCTAAAATGTAATGAGTAGGAAAATGTAAAGATGTTCCGTCCTTTGAATTACACTTTAGCAACACAAATCTATAGAACGAAGACATAACTTTTATTAATGGGTCTCAGCTTCATGATTATTCGACGTATGACAAAGAGCCATTAAAATACATACAATAAACAATATACAATAAACGCACTTACTTATTGTATACGCATCAAGATTGCCCCCAGATATTCATGCCGTGATCGAATGTTTTCGAGATAAGAAGAGATGCATCCTCTTTATTTTCACTTCGAAAACAATTTCATCACTTATAGCCTAGTCAAATTATACCAGAAAGCGCTTTAGATATTTCTACCATCGATCACGTATGAAATATGTATTTTTGTTAGCTTTCAATTGTATTTGTGGATTAGCTTTGCGGTTATGCTCTTGTGTACATACCTGTCACCAAACGAAGAATCTCTGAAAAAAGGGAAGGAAAACGAGACATTTAGATTTAGCATCAGCTATTTGCAATTTTCATAGGATCTAAAAGTAAGAAACGAAAACATTGTTGGCAGATTCCTTGGGTGATAGACGCATTAAAATATATTGGTTAATAAAAGAATGTGTATAAAGTACCTTCGTACATTTTTATTATTAACCAATATTATTATATAGTTTTTCCTTTCCCTTCACATTCATTGAAGGGAATAAAGACAATTATGTGTGTGAGTGAATGCATTGTATTTAAGTCACCCAAGCATAAAAATGACTGGCAATATTATATGCCAAACGGAGTCAAAATAAACAGTTTGGTTTCACAGCGCATGATAGTAATGTAAAAAGGTTGAAAATGGCTTAGAATTTAAGCAAAATAAAACTTTCTATAGCGATCAAATGCAAACTTTGGCGAACCGTGGTAATTGATGTCTGCATTTGTCCCTGCAACTGGGATGCATAACTAAAATTACATAAAAGCAGCGACAAGATACAAGTGTTTTAATAAATATGCGTCCAGCTTAAATAAATTTTGTTTTTCGTTCCCACGGAAATTGACATATTTTTATGTTCATTATTTACGAATTTTAGTGTATTTCTAGTTTTCAGCCTATTTCTAACAGACTAATATCCCTAAAAATTAAAGATTTCTGCAGATATAAATCAAGAACTATCAGGCTGTGAGTAGATGAATCATGATAGTGAACGTTATATAGATATAAGTTTGTATATGTATGCCGCTCTAAAGATTAGGGACTTATTATAGTCTTGCTTTCTTTTATACCAGGACATCTATTTGACCAAACAGAAACATCTGGTACAACATTATTGTAGACATTATGGAAATGCTTTTAGATGAAACATTTTTCTGGAAGACCGATTTTTGACCATCTTTTATATCAATCCAATTCGCAAACAATTTTAAATCCATACTTTTTCATTTATTATTTTATATATGTTTAGTTTATGCAGGAAAGTACCAACATCCCAATGAAAATAAAAAATCAATGTGGCTAACAATTAATCGTAAGTTACTTACATTTCTTCCACATTGGATCCCAGTCTTAATCTGCATGAAAACGTTTGATAAATAATTAAAGCACATCGACTGAAATTGGTCTAAAACAAGAGGTAAATGTAGACTTATTTTTATGCAAGTAAAATTACTGCAAATGTTATTGTTGCTTTTAAAACATATCTGTGTATTATATAAATAGAGCTGCCCAACAATGTTCTATAATTCAAAATGTAGGCATTGAAGGTGGCAGGCAATGAGAAGCATAAAAGGTATGATTATGCAACTCATTCATTTATTACAATTCTATTCATTTCTTTTAAGCACTGCTTGGAAGCTCTTTAAAAGACACGTAAATCTGTCAAGGAATTTATGGATTAAGTCTGACGAGTTAATCCCAAAGGACACAAACGATCTTCTCTGTTCGATTTTAAGCACGATAATAATAATAATAATAATAATAATAATAATAATAATAATAATAATAATAATAATAATAATAATAAGCATATATACTATTTAAACAAATCTAGTAAACCTTTTTGCCATTACAATGATCTTAATGATAGCATTTAGCTATGTAAGACATATATTACTTACTTTATTTGGTCATCAATAAAACTGGAATGAAAACTCAAAGATATTAGCTACATGATAAAACTCAATTATCTGACTAATTCTAATTTATAAAATTGATATTGATGTCAAATCATCTCAGTAATCATTTTAAAAGTTCATTGGCTAAAGTAAAACAGACTTAATATTAAAATTAGGCAAGCATTCGGAACAAATTAGGATAATACTGAATATAGAAATTTAAAATATACTCACTTAAATCGCGCGCTCTTCAATCTGGAACGTATGAAAAATTTGAATAATTAAAACAATAATATTTCAGAACGCAAAAGTAATGTTTTGTGTACATATAAATTGTCAATAGCTATAACGTCATACCTAATTAACTAAATTTGGGTACTATGTATTACTGCGTATGTCAGTCATATTCTTCTACTGATATAATCAACAATTTCTCTGTGTTCACGTTTTATCTCCACAGATTAAATTCAAATATGGTATGTGGGGAGCAAAGTGGTATGTTCAAAAGATTTATTTCTGAGATTCTTTTTGAAGCATTTGCTGTTCGAACTGAACATTAGAATAAAATCACTGCAAAATATTCAACATTAAATACTTGAGAAAAACGATCATTCATGGAGTCTAAGGTTAGTAGCTATACATATCTGACGTTTAGCTGAGACCATTGATTTAGTGTTTCATTTAATGCCTCGCTGAATTAAACGTATAATCCTTTGTATCATTGATATCTAACAATAATATGAAGTAATACTGTTATTTAAAAGTACTAACCAAAACAAGGAGCTATTCAACAATTTTATGTATACTGTCTTGATGTATAGTATGTTTTACTCTATAAACATTAAATCAAGTAAAGCTATTCACAATGACTACATACACCAATTGTACAACAAATAGAAAAACTATATAATGAAGTCTGGATTTGGCATGAGACAAATGTCTAGTTTATAAATTTGCATCGTTTATAAAGTCAGTTAAAGTATAACTATCGTTAGTGGAAATATAGCTATGTGACATTATACTATGGGAGACTATTCCACCCATAGCATCCTTCACCAGTTAATATACTTACTCGTTGACTGCAAGTCTGAAAATACATTTTATATAACGTCATCACAAGATATATTTGAGAAAACTTTTTTCATTCAGGTGTATTATTTAAAATTTAAAGTTAAAAATACACGTTAATATATTGGATATCTCATTGAATAATACGGCATGGCACTTTTATCCAAAATGTGTGTAGACAATTCAAAAATATATTAATAATTATGATATGTTTTGATAAATTTCTTGTATCTATCTATGTATTTTGCATTATTGCCATCTTCATTCATTGTAACAAAAGGTGGCGAAACGATTCCAGCAGAAATATATTTTGAAGGTATCTACCTTTTGCTTTTGCTTTGTTTTTCTTTTGATGCTTTTTAAGTCAGTATTGGTGGCATTTGGTAATGTTATAAATCAAATTATTTTCAGTTAGTTCGTCCACAATACATAGGTAAACTGATTTTGGTTAATGTTATGACCCACCGTTATATGAATTTCTCTATTGATGTATAGCTGTCAAAAACTATAGCGAGTAGTTTTAAACGTTCCTTAGTGGTACGTGCAACATATTAAACTTCAGTATGCTAAACATTGCTACACATAATGCATTAGTTTCGTAACTTGGTTAAGGTGAGTTAACCAATTTAGTCTGTTAAACCAGGTTGGTGGACAATGGTGACATGTTGTATTTGTTCGTTTCTTAAATCTAAAGTCTGTTTACCAAACATAAAGTCAGCATTGTTATTCGTGTATAAAATGGATATTCCTCGGCTATTACAACAATCATGTACTTACCGTTTTATATGTCACCTGCAAATCTCTATCAAGCAATATGATATGCTCATTGCATGCACGACAATACAATATTTATCTCTTTTGCTTCACGGAATGTTTATATTTCTGGCATTTTATGCTATGATATATTATTGTCTCAGACCTACTTGCAGGGTTTAGGTTTGTCCCAAAAAGACCGAAAAATCTTAGTTAAATGCGGCATTTTTTTCAGTACATAGACTTCAATTTCTACAGGATTTCATTTAAAATGAGATCATCAAAACATGTCGACTTTTCGTCATATGGAACATTCATACCTCTCAAATCAACTGATTTGAATAATTGTGTTGCAGTAAGAGTAAGTATTTTCACATGTATTATTAGTTTTCATAAGTGTAATAAACGAGATAATGTCTCTCTCTCTCTCTCTGCGCCACCAACCACGAGTCACGTGGTATTCCTATAATATACATGAACCGTACAAGTTAAGCTCATTGCTGGAAATGGGATAAAAGCAAGTTGTCACAGATAGTAAACAATATAAGAACAGCTGTTTTTGGAGGAATACAATGAAAAACGTTTGTGCTCGATCTAAAAATAAGCGTATGTTTAACTTCACAAAATACATTAGTATAGTCCCTGCAAAACCCAAGTATTGTATTTAGGTTCAGTATCATTGTAATTTGACGTGATACTGCTACAAGTTACTTTCTTTTAAAATAGCCCTCATTGTAACGCATATTTCTTTTGATGTTCGGAATTGAGTTATTAACACAAGTTAACATTTCGGTACTGGTTGCTGCTGCACCCGGTGGCGTTATACCAACATTATTACAAGCCTCAATAAGTGCAATAAGTGAGACTTCAACAGTGAAAAATACGATCTAATTGTTTAGCGGAATCTTATCAAAAACAACTATTTTATGTTCAGACGAATCAAGTTTATTAACTGGAATAACTTCTTCCGCTTGTCTGATAATAACTGAAAATCTTCACCAGCCTCAAGATCGTGACGAAGTTTGTCATTATAATTGTGAAGTAGTTCGTACTTATCTTGTTGCGGATTCATTGTGTAAATATAAACGCGATCGTAGTTAAAATTATCTCCAGGATGTAAATTAATAAGCAAATTTGTTTTGCCAGATCCAGCTCTACCAACCATAAGATAATGACAATCTGGAAGTTCATTAGTATCCAGTTTTGTACAATATGGTATTGGTTTTGACAGAGATTAGACTGCAATATTGTAATAAAATTTTTATTCTGTATTCCTTCAAAGAATTTTAGAAGTTTCGGCCATTGAAGTTAGCGATAATAGCAAAATCATCTCCTTTACAACTGGTACTCTTGTATTTAGACATTGTGCAACATTTTGCCGCGATCCTTACCAACCTATGAATGACTCCAGCTTAACGTCAATTTTCGCCATTTAAATGGATAATTCAGAAACAGCTACTATCTCAAAAGCTATTATCCTGCGTTTCAAATCTAACTACTTTTTGGGAGCAAATACTAACTCTATATTTTCGAAGGGTTTTTTATTGATCTAGGGAAGTTGATGTAGGAAAAAGCTAATTTGGCAATATATGAATATCAAAAACAATTTAAGTCATATTGCTACTGCACAATTTTATTAATATTGTCTTCAATGTTGATGCTGCTTATCTCAGTTTTCATAATTGAATTAAATCTCTATATGGATATTTTCTAAAACATTGCAGTAAATGTATTTTGATGTTTAAAAATAGCGAATAAAACCTTGTTTTAGCTTGAGAGCTCTTGTGAATATCAATTAACTTTGACCACAGTTTATTTCCTTCTTAACCTGCAGTCAAAACATATCTGTTCATATTATGTTCAAGTTATTCACGTTATCAAATATATCCATATAGACTATGGGAAATGATGAGTCGGTCGGGCTTTGGTAATACTTATTGTGTTCAATGAATCGCAAAGAATAATGCATTCGTATTTAGAAGCAATAACTGTAATATTATATAAGCTCCGTTTAATTCAGAAGAACGCCTATATTATCATGTAATCAAGGAGAGCTTGTCGAATAATTTTTGAACGAATTCTTGATCACAATTATAAAATTATTATCATGTTAAACATTTTTCAATAGCAATGCCGTCCCCGGATTTGGGCGACTGATACAGAAACATCATTTACATGAACACTACTCATATAATTGAATCATTCAACACATATTGTATAGTCAACTTAATGAAATATTAATAGATCAGTCAAACATATCAATTACTCACAAAACATTCTGCATTTTAGTTCTGCAAATAAAATAATACACATATTTTATAAAATGTCTGTATATACTGTCGTATATGTATATATATATATATATATATATATATATATATATATATATATATATATATATATATATATATATATATATATATATATATATATATATATGTATATAATCAAAAGTCTAAACGAATAATCGAGGAATATTTGAAAAAAAAGATTCATTGGATAAAGTTCATCTGTATGAAAATCTAGCTGAACATGATGCTAATTATTTTCATTTCTTGGATTAACTATTTCGCTTTCAAAGCAAACTAGTATATATTTGGTATTGCTTTCACATACATACATACATACATATATACATACATACATACATACATACATACATACATACATACATACATACATACATACATACATACATACATACATACATACATACATACATACATACATACATACATACATACATACATACATACATACATACATACATACATACATACATACATACATACATACATTATATATATATATATATATATATATATATATATATATATATATATATATATATATATATATATATATATATATATATATATAGATACACTAAATATAACTAGCGTTTATGTCTAAGACAATAAAATATTGGAATTGACATTTCTCGCTTTTCGTATGTAAGTAATGTATAATGTTATCAAATAAATAAAGATAAATTACCGTACGTGAGGTGCAATAAGAGATTAATATCTACAATTTACTGCACAACAATCTACGAATTACTTCTCAATCTGTCCATTTCATTTAAACTAACTACCACTATCACTAAATGTAGTAAATTATCGAATTAAAATTAAGACCAAAGCAAGCTTGGCTCGTCAAGACAGGATTTAGGTTCTTTACAATATTTAGAGAAATGTTTGTGCGTTAGAAAGCATCTAGAAATTGTAATCTTACTCCTTATTATAGATCTCCAACCTAAACAGAAAACGATTATAAAATTAATGAATTCAAACACTTATATATGTATATATATATATATATATATATATATATATATATATATATATATATATATATATATATTTTTATATATATATATATAAACAAATAATAAGATATAAACATTGTAACGAATAGACGAAATATCTAAATATATTACAGAAGAATTTGTTTTACTTAGTATTCAACTTTTTTGATGAAAGAATACGACGTATTACAAATTTAACATCTTCTGCACCTTATGGATACGAAATAAAGAACAACGCCAATTCGTGTATAATGGATACGAAAACTATAGTACGTTCAAATCTAAAATAATGATTTAGTATCACATTACAACATGATTAATATGGTAGTTTATTATATAAACAACTTCATTGAACATTATCTTTGTCAGTTCCCAAGCTGATGTTTCATTATAACGTATTTATACTTGAATATCTAGCACTTTTTCATCTGAAATTGCAGAAATAACAAGCTCTTGTCGTTAATAGATTGACTATAGATTGCCCTCACGTCTTTAACTGTTACGTAAATGTATAGTATGTGCATTATCATTCACAATCATATTTGGTAAGATTAATCGATAACTTTGGACATGCATGTGCCATAATGTAAGTTATTCTCCCATTTGCTCTTTGTATTTTAGGTAAATAAAGTATATGTTTATTTACGCAAAACTTGGTTTTCTCTTTCTTGTTACTTATTTTTGGACCATAGAACCATAACACCACATAAATGTGTCTTGCTAAAATGTGTTACATAATGTTACACTTACTGCAATTTGACAATTTCTGACCTGACAAAGAAATGTAAAACTGCTGTCATGTATGTGCAAACTTTCCCACCAACATACGTTACTGATATATATTAGCAACACATACGTTTCTTAAATATAGATTGGAAAGCCAAAATGCTAATGAAGATAATTTTTCATGCATTAAAATTAAATTTCAGACAAAATTATTTGTACTGTTTCCGGAGGTTCTGAAAAAAAGATATGAATTTTATTGCGAAATGCAATAAGAAACAATAATTCAGTTTATATGGTCCTCATATTACATCGATACCAATAAAAAAGACCTGAATCAAGAAGGGCAACATTTCAATGAAAGCAATAAATGAATATTGTGTGCATAAATGCATATTTAATCTCCATCATGAATGAGAAATTTGCAAATTATAATTTCATTTTGAAAGCTACTAAATGTTACAACGATACTAGAAATTATAAAATTTCATATATATATATATATATATATATATATATATATATATATATATATATATATATATATATATATATAAATCATATGGGGAATAACAACCCTTTCAAACGTACTGGATCCACCAAGGGATCACGTGTGTCAGGGATTGATTAAAATAGATGCAATAAACTGACGACGAACAGTACGAAACTAGTAACTAACTAGCCTAAGCGCTTTCGACTCTTAATGAGTCTTCTCTGTGGCGATAAAAGATGCAAAACCTGTCCACATATGATAGAGACCAAGACATTCACTTGCACAGTGACTAAAGAAAAACTAAACATACATGGTCCAAACAAAACGTGCAAAACAGAGAATGTGATTTATCTCATCACATGTAATATCTGTGGCCTTCAGTACGTCGGAGAAACTGAAAAGCTACACAAAAGGATAAACCTTCATAGATCTGATTGGATGACAAAAAAGCTGTACAGAAGCCCGGTCGCAGAACACTTCTCCTCCCCTAGCCACACTTTCAGCTTTCAGTGATATACAACTTATCGCTATTGCTAACAACCACAGCTGGAGTTCCGAAACCAGGAAGGAAAAGGAATCATACTGGATACGCCGCCTTAGAACATTGAAACCAAGCAGTCTAAACCAAGAAGACTAGAAAATGAAAACTATGCACTAGTAGAATTTAACATTTTCTAAATCTTCTTAGTATCCTTCAATTTTTACTATAAGAATATCCGGTATAGAATCAAATATCCGGGATATAATCTGCGTTACATAAATGTACAAAAAGTAAAAATAGATGTCGCTTTGGCTTGTAGACTTTTAGGGAATTATACACCGTTTCCAGTTTCCGCAACTAGCCTAAACAAGCTGGTTGTATTTATAGTTTTAACCCATGTGGAGACAGCCATATAGAGGTTTACAAACACAACATTTTGTGTTTATTTGTTTGTCGTATATATGTTTTGCATTTGCCTTTGAAAAAGACTCATTAAGAGTCGAAAGCGCTTAGGCTAGTTAGTAACTAGTTTCGTACTGTTCGTCGTCAGTTTATTGCATATATATATATATATATATATATATATATATATATATATATATATATATATATATATATATATATATATATATATATACATAATTAATTTGTTTAAAATATATATAATTTATTTAAACTCATTTAATGTATATGAAATAGTCAACTTACAGAATAGCATGCACAAAGACACATTACTTGCGGAAATCTATATCTTTCAAGAGAACATGTTATTTGTATTTTATTGCCGCAATTAAGATCTAACGTAATCAGGATATTGGTATTAGCAATTTAAAAACGCTCAACTGAATAAATATTTCTTTAATTTTCATCAACTATTTGTTCTATACAATTTCAAACAAGCTGCTTTATCTTTTCAGCAAATCTCACTTTTCATTAGGTAATTCAGATTCTTCGGGTTATTGAAGGAAACTAACTCTGCAAACAATAATAAAGATTATGATATATTTAATTAGATCTTTAAAGCAATAATATATGTTTCTTATCAAACCAACTGTATGTCACAATTACCGCTCCACCTCAACAAGAAAGATAAACTAACACAAATCCAAGACCAATTATCCACAACAACCAACATATATGCAATTAAAAATAAGTTATGTACATGTAAGCATTTGAAAACATGTTTGCATGTAATGAAACATCAACAATATATGTATACTGTCAGATTCAAGATTTGATCCTTGACTGTCTATTCTCAGTTTGATTGTCGCAAGGACTATATCAATGTCAGAAGTTGTTGGCTTGATGTATGATAATTCTAGGTTAAGTTACACTTGAAAATATGTGTCACAAACTGGATGCTATTTCTAAGTGATATCACACATAAAATATGTATCTTTAATCATTTATTCAATCAATAAATATGTAAGCAATTAGGTGTCCAGCATTTAAATATTCCATTTCACCATTTACTCTTTTATATTTAAGGATATGTTCCACACATGCATTATCATAAATTTCCAGTGTTCATGTGTTACATTTGAGTGACATTTCACCTTTTAAATATATGGTGAATTCAAAAGAGATTTATTCGTGAATATCTTATCTACTTGACCAAATGTGCATAGCCAAGAATATAATTAGTCTAATTATGACTTCGCACGTAAAATCCATGGCACAAAAGCATATCATTACATTTCAATTTATATTCATTTATAAATGTTGTCAACAAGTAGCAGAAACGCGCTTCTTCAAAAACAGAAAGTAAAGTCACCCACACCCACAAACTGCACCTGTGTGAAAAATACTTATAATGCATACACTTACTCCACTTGTTTGACATCCACCCTAAAAAGATATATATATATATATATATATATATATATATATATATATATATATATATATATATATATATATATATATATATATATATATATATTAATATGTTAATATGAATACAAAATAACCTTAAATTCATGTAGGTCCAGTTAATAAATTAATATTTATACAATTGTTGAAACTACTTATTTATACAAGAAAACAAGAAAATATGTTGCAAATTTTCTTAACTGATCCTGATTTATTTTTTTATCCTGGCAAATGATAAAAAAGTAAATCTATCATTATATATATTTCAATTGTCAAACAACTTGGTTTTGTTTTACTAGTTTATTGTTGCTTTGTTGTTGCTTGTTTATCTTAATTTGTTTAAATCAATAATTGCGAAAGGACATGTCAGAATAAAAAAGTAGTGTCATTATGTGGTTAAAAATGACAAAGTTAATAACTATTGTGACAAAAAGAAGAACCGTACCGGTGCTAAGAAAAGGAGAAATGACTAAAAATATGTTGATTTCATTAGGCATCAACTGTTCGTGAAGAAAAAACTGAAACATGCTGAATTAAAATGTACTTTTGACAGCTGCACTAAAGTAGTGTAAAGGTGCATAATGACAAAGAGGGATTACCATAAGACCGATAACTTTAAAAAGTTTTCTAGTAGAAACATAGAACTGTAAAGCCTATGGATGCAAACTAAATGTAGATTGATTTTGCAAAGTGGACCAAACAGGTATGCATTAAGCCGGAAGAGATATAAATGCTATTTTCATCTACCAATACAGGAATTTTATCGGTGATTGAGTAAAGGATTATTGAAGATGTCCGGATCATGTAATTCAATGCTAACTGCCTCCAGCAAAATACACATCCCTTGACACAAATCACTTTAATATTCCTATATTTCAACAAAGTCGTTAAGGGAATAGAAAAATGCTCTCTTAAACCAGTCTCGTATCAGTCAATACACATCTAATACACTTCAATGTTCAATACATAGTAGTAGCATAATGTGTCACTGCGACCTGCAGGAATATACATGAAAGCTAGTTCTAAAGACGCAACACTATTTCTGTGTAACGATCACTCAAGCTTTTTTTTAATTCCATAACGCCCTTAAAATGTATTCATTATCAATGTGTTTTCTCAAGAGAGAGAGAGAGAGAGAAAGAGAGAGAGAGAGAGAGAACATTTGATATTCAAATACCATCACGTCTAAATACAAGAGAGAGAGAGAGAGAGAGAGAGAGAGAGAGAGAGAGAGAGAGAGAGAGCATTTGATATTCAAATACCACTACGTCTAAATACATAAATTGCTGTAGCAAACCCAGCATTGACAACATCAGGCAAATATATTTAGTCGTATTAGACAGGACTATTGTAACTCAATTCTGTCTGGTTTGTCTCAATATCTACTCTATAAACTTCAACTCTTTCAAACCACAACTGCTAAGATCATCCTTAGAGTACCACTATTAGATCACACCTCCGCCTACTCTGCACCATACACTGGCTATCCATTTGATCAGGAATAAAACACAAAATATTTGTTCTCTCTGCTACATTTCACTGATGGGATCTAGTCCAACACTACATTCTGACCTCACCCATGTGTATATACATGCAAGATCCTTACGATCCTCTTCTGATAATCGTATTCTCATTATTCCCACTATGAAAATGAAGTCATATGGACAACGTTCTTTTGCATTGAAACGCCAAGCAACGTGGAACGAATTGCCCACTGAGCATAGACACAAAGACACAGTGATCTCATTCTAAAGCTCTCTTTAAACGCAGCTATTTCGACCGCAATAACAGACATAAAGAGCTAATAATGCATCCTTACCTTAAATATTTTCAGTATGTTTTCTGTTTTCTAATTTCATGGTGTTTGTTTTATGTAATCATATCATCATATATTTTTGTCTAATGATGTAAAGCGCTTAGAGCTTCTAAAGATTAGGTACTGGACACAATCCTCATTATTATTATTATTATTATTATTATTATTAGTAGTAGTAGTAGTAGTAGTAGTAGTAGTAGTAGTATTAGTAGTAGTAGTATCAGTCATTGGTAAATATCCTTGTTTGCATTTTATCTTTACAAATATCATTTTTTTTAACTGAATTTATTTTACTACATTTTATTTAGAATTTTAAATACAGACATATTTCATTCAGTGTGTACTGTGTATGCAGTTCTTTGGAAATAAGTTTATAGATTGATGTATTTTATTACAAACTAAACTTTTAAGCCTTGTTTGTCTATTCTATTGTTGTTTTCCAAAGGACCATTGAAAGTTAGCAACGTAGATAATTGTATGTACCTCGTGTGTGATTTCGTGGAAATTTATTAATAGAAATAAGCCTCCGGAACGAATGCATCAGTATATTAAAACTCGTTTATGAATAACAAAGCTTCAAACATCAGAGAGACGATTTCTTTCGTTTATTTTTATGGCCGCGTTTGATCAAGCTTACAGAATAAAATAATTTTGTTTTTAGATGAGTAAAGATAATTGCATAGTATAGGAGCTATAAAGTAAATAAAACAGGCATAATAAAGCTTATATTTTTTTCTATCAGGCTGTACGCTTTATGTAAATCACATTTCTCCTTAAATGTCCATTTATATAAAGCTTCCGAATGCTAAATTAAATATTAAAGTTGGTTTTCAGTAACAGGGATCATATGTATCCTATCGTCATCCACATAAAAGCATCAGCATATATGTATCCGCAAATAATGAACTTACTTCGCTGTTTTTAGCTTCTCTCTAAAAATGAAAGATATAGGCATATTTCTATAAACAAAAATACACACACATGCAAATATATTTCATATTGAATGGTTGGATAAGATATGATTCTGAGATTTTAAAGGATTCATGAATATATAATTAATTCGCTTGCTAGATAACTTTCATTTGTTAAGCAACCTATTAATCTAAACTGTTAAAATTCACATTATTGAGACTCTACAATTCTGAAACAAATAACATCTAAAGAAACTTGAAGAAAAACAATGAGTGAAGATGGATAAGAAGGAAAAGAACGAAGCTGTTTCATAATTTAATCTTGAATGTATAAAAAGGAAAACAATTCATAAATGTTCATTTTATGAATAATATAGCAGATATTTAGCATGAACGAATGCATAAATAGATGTAAGACAGATAAGAAAATATCTTAAGTGTAAAAGTTATTGTACATATAATATTATAACAGCACTCGAAGTAAGAAGAGGATGTTAATTTGCAATAATGGTTACTGGTTTTCAACAAGTGTATAATATATGAAATCACACAAACACACACACACACACACAAACACACACACACACACACACACACATATATATATATATATATATATATATATATATATATATATATATATATATATATATATATATATATGTGTGTGTGTGTGTGTGTGTGTGTGTTTTCTTGCAAGATAACACGAGTACATAATACATAATACAATACCAATAGGAATATCCATCCAACAAAATGAATGTTTTATTGCTTTTAGTGACTCAAGGAAAACACGTATACTGCTATCAAATTACTATCTTTTAAAGAAGAAATTTTGGCAAAAGTAAACTTTTCTCACAACAATTGTCATATGACTCTTCTTAACATTCTACAGCTAAAAAACACTTACAACTAAAGGAGTTTGGATTGTCAGGATATTAACTTTATTAAAGTGAATTCTTGCCAATTCTAACTGAACATTGAGGTAAATATAAATGAAGATGGATACTATGTTCGCCGATACATAATCCAAATAAATATTTTCTCGATCGAAATATTCCACTTACTGCTTTTTAACGACCTCCTCCCTTAAAGACAAAATAACAATTTCCACATAAATATGAATGGAAGCATGGGTACTAATAACTATATGGGTACTATATGCATGTTACATAGCTGACTAGCATATCATATTTCGATATAAGGCTTTGATGGTTAACAAAATATAGAAAAGAATCTATCTATCGATATATTTAATCCCATTGGCAAACCAAAGATAATGACATGAAATGGACAAAATATTGCATACCGGAATGGATTCAGAAGAGCACGATAAAGGCTCCCGAAATGTTTGCATGTTATTGACTAATGTTACAAATCCAATTATATTAAATAAACGTTTGATCATGCAATATATCACAATATTATCATTTACGGCAACCTGCAGAAATGCAATACAAATTAAGCCCGTGATTTCGTAAAACATATTCAACTATTTAACGATCCTCAATGTCTATAGAATTAATTAAAAAAATATTGCTCATTTCTCATATCAATCTCTCTTTTGAAGAAAGACCTACTAATTTTCTAGATCAGACACTAGGGTGTCTTATGCAATTAATCAAATTTAAATGGACCAATTAGTTGCGCCTGAAAAGAGTACTACTCATCGTGAACCCTAATATTGCTGCAAAATAGAAGCCAACATAAGGACAAAATGGGTTACATATTTAGAAACGTTCTTATATGATAACTATTTAGTTTATGAATTTCTCGTTAAACTATGTTTGTTAAAGTAAACCTGACAATATGTGTATGGCCTAAATTTCGGAGAATACAATTTTACAAGATCCCGGTGGTATATATTTTAGATTAATCTAATTTTGCAAATAATCACATTTTGGAATTTAAACAAGAACATTTCGTTGACAGTATTTTGTAGTTATATATTAAACAATGCTTCTTTAATCTGAAAACGTGGCTTGTAGCTAGGGCGACATATACGAATAGTATACCACAGTATAAGATATATGCGAATAGTAGACCACATTATAAGATATATAAGATCAACATTTGCATACGGTCCTCGCAAATATCGTGTGTGCGTGCGTGTGTGCGTGTGATTTGCATATTAAAATGTTTAGTAATATAAAACTAAGTACATTAGAACAGTTGTATTTACTAACCTATCTCCTTTAAAAAGTCACAAAATATTTCACTTACTGCATTTTCTTTATCTCACACCTTTTCAAGAAAAAAATATCAATATTATATGAATATAAGAATACGTAAAATCAAATAAATATTACAAAAAAGAGACATTGCTAGTATACAATTCAAAATAATATCATTTTTAAAAATATATATTTAATCGTTAATTTAATATAAAAGAAATACTCATGAAAGATTGTTCAATGAGAAATAAGGAAATTACTTCATGCAAAATAAAAATAAAAAATAATACACAATAATCAGAAGACAGAGAGACCCTATTGAAAGAGTTCACTTGGCAATTTGAAAAAGATTGAAGTAAATATTGATAGATAATTAATATTATGGTGATTTAGATACCGCCAATTATTTTATTTTATTTATTTAGATATATAGAGCGCTATCTTGGACCTGCATCAGTTTAACCGTTCTTAATTAAGCCTCCTTCCCCCCCAGCCAATCGTGCAACTACGTAAGCAAGATGTATTGATTATATTTCTGACTTGACGATTCAACTTTGATGACTGCTTGATCATGGCAACGATCTCAAATCCTAACCATTATCATAGGGTTAATTTTAAAATAAATTACAATAGCGCAAAAAAGTTTTTTTTGTAAACAGACACGAGTGGAATAATTATGCTGGTCTACAGAGTAAATTATTGACAGTTTGCTTTGTATTAACGAATTAAATACAAAAAAATACTAAAATTTAAACTAATCTTACAAAATTACCATGATGTGTTTTGATTGCGGTTTAGAGCAGAAATATAATTAATTTTAGTACAGCACATGTTGAAAATGAACTATAGTGTTGATTAAAATATTCTGGTTAAAATATTTTAGATACGCTAGTTCCGTACAGGGAAACAAAAACATGCATCCAAGAAATCTAGAGTAACCAGAGAGATAAAGACATCGGCACGGGCCATGTAAACCAATATATAGCAAAACGACGTTAAGAAGCATTTAACACTTAATGGCCCATACTAGTGCTATCTTCAGTTTTCTATAGTGATAAATGCTAACGTTCCTTTCAGCACCATCTGTCCCATAGCTCCTCATCCATGCTAAAGTTTCCATAAGTCTGCATAGCGTTATATTCTTGTTAAATAACGAGATATGCGTAGCATTTTATCCTTGTCAAATTCGCAATGGCCCACATAGTTACCCATCATTCATAAGTTCCATTAGGACATTCTAACATGATATCCATTTCAAAGTTTCACTAAGTCCTGCAGTGGCGCAGTTACTTAAACAGTTTTCACAGGCCCATATCATATTTCCATTCAGGTAAGTAGTGACCAAGCCACGACAAATTTCCTTCAGCCAAGTAATATATATATATATATATATATATATATATATATATATATATATATATATATATATATATATATATATATATATATATATATATATATATATATATATATATATATATATATATATATATATATATATATATATTCCCGTTTCCCTGTTGTAAGATCCAAACTGGCCCACAGATGTTCAATTTCCCTTGAGCAATAAAGTATCCCATTTATCCCACTCATATTCAATGTGCATATGACTGACTCCAGCGGAAGGTGGGTATGTATATTTATCCTATTTTTCTTGAATTTATTTACAGCACCAAGGTCTTTTGCTTCCCGCTGACTCGTTATCTTCTAGGTGCTCCTTACCTGATTCCTTCTCTGCAGATATTTTTTACAAGATTAGACCTGTTGCAGAGGCTTGCTTTCCTTGCAGATTTAGCAGTTACAACATCAGTATGATGTCTCCACTGGAACTTAATAATTTAGTACACCTTAATTGGTAACAATATGCTACCTGTACTGATGCAGATTGCCAGCTGCTGACAAGTTTACTCCTAATTCTACAATTACGTCTCCAACTCTTTCGCTACAGTAGCTTCACCTTTTTTTAATTGAAACCATACTTACTTTAGGGCTTAGATTTAAAACTAGTATACATAGCTCTGTTCACACTTCTCTTGTACAACTCCTAAGCTGCAGACGATTCCACCCAGGCAGATATATATATATATATATATATATATATATATATATATATATATAAAGAATACAAATCATATGGCGAATAACAACCCTCTCAAGCGTACTGGATCCACCAAGGGATCACGTCTGTCAGGGATTAATTAAAATAGATGCAATAAACTGACGACGAACAGTACGAAACTAGTAACTAACTAGCCTAAGCGCTTTCGACTCTTAATGAGTCTTTTTCAAAGGCAAATACAAAACATAGTTACGACAAACAAATAAACACAAAAACGTTGCGTTTGTAAACCTCTACATTTCTATCTTCACATGTGTTAAAACTATAAATACAACCAGCTTGTGTAGACTAGTTGCGGAAACTGAAAACGTTGTATAATTCCCTAAAAGTCTACAAGCCAAAGCGACATCTATTTTTATTTTGTGTACATATGTAACGCAGATTATATCCCGGATATTTGGTTCTATACCGGTTATTCTTATAGTAAAAATTGAAGGATAAGAAGATTTAGAAAATGTTAAATTCTACTAGTGCATAGTTTTCATTTTCTAGTCTTCTTGGTTTAGACCGCTTGGTTTCAATGTTCTAAGGCGGCGTATCCAGTATGATTCCTTTTCCTTCCTGGTTTCGGAACTCCAGCTGTGGTTGTTGGCAATAGCGATAAGTATTATATCACTGAAAGTGTGGCCAGGGGAGGAGAAGTGTTCTGCGACCGGGCTTCTGTACAGCTTTTTTGTCATCCAATCAGATCTATGAAGGTTTATCCTTATGTGTAGCTTTTCAGTTTCTCCCACGTACTGAAGGCCACAGATCTTACATGTGATGAGATAAATCACATTCTCTGTTTTGCACGTTTTGTTTGGACCATGTATGTTTAGTTTTTCTTTAGTCACTGTGCTAGTGAATGTCTTGGTCTCTATCATATGTTGACAGGTTTTGCATCTTTTATCGCCACAGGGTCCAGATTGACTAGGTTGGTTTTGACTAGCGATTGTTGTTAGCTTGGCCCTGACTAGGATGTCCTTTAGGTTTTTTGGTCTCCGGTAAGCTACTACAGGTTTGTTCGGAAGTATTAGGTTTAGTATGTCTGACGATTGCACGGTTGGCCAGTGGTTTGCGATGATTTTACCTACTTTGGGATTGTCTGGGTGATAGGTCAGAATAAATGGTATCCTATCAACCTTTTCTTTCTGTCCATATCTGAGTAGGTCATCACGGTTTGTTTGTTTGGCCCTTTGGATTGCCAACCGTGCAATCGTCAGACATACTAAACCTAATACTTCCGAACAAACCTGTAGTAGCTTACCGGAGACCAAAAAACCTAAAGGACATCCTAGTCAGGGCCAAGCTAACAACAATCGCTAGTCAAAACCAACCTAGTCAATCTGGACCCTGTGGCGATAAAAGATGCAAAACCTGTCAACATATGATAGAGACCAAGACATTCACTAGCACAGTGACTAAAGAAAAACTAAACATACATGGTCCAAACAAAACGTGCAAAACAGAGAATGTGATTTATCTCATCACATGTAAGATCTGTGGCCTTCAGTACGTGGGAGAAACTGAAAAGCTACACATAAGGATAAACCTTCATAGATCTGATTGGATGACAAAAAAGCTGTACAGAAGCCCGGTCGCAGAACACTTCTCCTCCCCTGGCCACACTTTCAGTGATATAATACTTATCGCTATTGCCAACAACCACAGCTGGAGTTCCGAAACCAGGAAGGAAAAGGAATCATACTGGATACGCCGCCTTAGAACATTGAAACCAAGCGGTCTAAACCAAGAAGACTAGAAAATGAAAACTATGCACTAGTAGAATTTAACATTTTCTAAATCTTCTTATCCTTCAATTTTTACTATAAGAATAACCGGTATAGAACCAAATATCCGGGATATAATCTGCGTTACATATGTACACAAAATAAAAATAGATGTCGCTTTGGCTTGTAGACTTTTAGGGAATTATACAACGTTTTCAGTTTCCGCAACTAGTCTACACAAGCTGGTTGTATTTATAGTTTTAACACATGTGAAGATAGAAATGTAGAGGTTTACAAACGCAACGTTTTTGTGTTTATTTGTTTGTCGTAACTATGTTTTGTATTTGCCTTTGAAAAAGACTCATTAAGAGTCGAAAGCGCTTAGGCTAGTTAGTTACTAGTTTCGTACTGTTCGTCGTCAGTTTATTGCATCTATTTTAATTAATCCCTGACAGACGTGATCCCTTGGTGGATCCAGTACGCTTGAGAGGGTTGCTATTCGCCATATGATTTGTATTCTTTATATTACCTACCTCGTATGGCTCGATCTACCTTTGGTGTGATCTAACACCCTTTTCTGTCTTGTATTTATGTAGTGTTACTGTATCCGTTCCATTGTTTCCTTCTTATATTTAAATTGTTGCCGTATCTCTTAGAATGGAGACGATGTCTCAACAAATACAGAAAACATTCAAAACTTTACGCAATGAAACTAATGCTTTAATTCGCCTAAAGCATCATTGCACTTTCTTGCATCATTTCCTCGAAACAAATACAGTCACTAAAGGTCTTCAAATTCATTTGAAACCACAAATTATTGGCAAGAGTTCAAACAGATTCAACAAAAGATGGAATAAAATAACTCACGACGCTTCCATGAAACTCACAGCCCTACTTAGTAAAAACGTAAATCATCAATATCTAACCAAATCAGCAACCATTGAAGAACTAAAACATCAGCTCAATTCCGTCTCAACAGAAGAACAATTGAAAACGTTTTACTCCAAATTAAATAAAGATGAAAAAAGACTCTCTTCGAAACTATACAAAGTCAGAGAGAGAAAATTTAGAAGTCATGACCTACAACCAATGGACTGTTGTGAAGAAACTTCAATTGACGAAATTTCTTCCAAAAACAACCGTAAGAAGAAAAATCGCCGCAAAAGGAAGAATCGCAAGCACTCTGTAACAAACACTAATGCAACTGTTACTAACACAGTAGTCAACATCTCCAATTTAGAACTTACTGATGCAGAAATAAAACTGTTATCGAAAGGTTTGAGTTTCTGTCCCCGTCCTAAAACATACGACAGAGGGAAGCTTAAGAATGACACCGAAGAATTCATCCGCCGACTAAGACTCAAAGCCCATTTTGCCTTGCAACCACCAAGCAAATCAAAGGAAAATATAAGCTGCGACCAACCCACATTTAGAAAGAAAAGTAACTGGACCCCACCAAAAAGTTCAATTCCGAATCTGGAAGCCTTTATCAACTCGGTTGAAAACGATATTTCCAGACATATCAACCATACTAACAAATATTCTAATTTGACAAAAGAAGAAACAGATGCCCTGCACTCACTGAAAAGCAGAACAGACATAATAATTAAGCCTGCAGATAAGGGTTCCGCTGTTGTCGTTATGAATAGGGAAGACTACATTAGTGAAGCAAGTAGACAACTAAGTGACGCTAGGTTCTACCAAAAACTGGACCATGATCCAACGCTGGAATATGCAAAAATCATCACTAATGTTATTGACGAGGCGTACCAAAGCGGACACATAGACCAGCAAACGAAAAACTACTTAAGCCCAGAAAACCCAAGAGCAGGTAGATTTTATCTTCTACCCAAAATCCACAAACAAGGAAACCCTGGCAGACCTATAATCTCAGGTAACGGGCACCCCACAGAAAGGATATCAGAATATTTAGATCATTTTATGAGACCACATGTCCACAAATTACCATCATATCTTCAAGACACGACAGATTATCTCATAAAAAGCAAAGCTAGTGAACCATTACTGCCAGATACATTACTTGCTTCCTTAGACGTCACATCTTTGTACACCAACATACCGCACAACGAAGGGTTACAGGCATGCAGCGAAGCATGGGAAACAAGAACTGTAAACAATCCACCCACACACTTCTTAATCCAACTCCTGGAGCTTGTCCTAAAACTCAACAACTTTGAATTTAATGAAGAAAACTACCTACAAATCAATGGAACTGCAATGGGTACTAAAATGGCCCCTTCGTATGCTAACATTTTCATGGGAAAACTTGAGGGAAAGCTCTTAGCATCGGTTGAGCGTACACCATACCAGTGGGTACGCTTTATCGATGATATAGAAATGAAGTGGCAGTATGGAAGAGAAAGTCTGGATGACTTCATTTCAAAGGCAAACAACTTCCATCCTTCAATAAAATTCACGGCAGAAATTTCCAACTCAAACCATGTTTTCCTGGACACAACAACCAGACTGGTGGAAAACAAATTACACACAGACATCTACTCGAAACCAACCGACAAACACCAGTATCTTCTCCCAACCAGCTGTCATCCAAAACACTGCATTAAGAACATTCCATATAGCCAGGCACTGAGGATACGCAGAATTTGCTCCGACGATGAAAGATTCATAGAAAGGTCTGAAGAGCTGGCTAAACATTTAATTTACCGAGGCTACGACAAAGACCTGATTGCGGAGGCAATCCAAAGGGCCAAACAAACAAACCGTGATGACCTACTCAGATATGGACAGAAAGAAAAGGTTGATAGGATACCATTTATTCTGACCTATCACCCAGACAATCCCAAAGTAGGTAAAATCATCGCAAACCACTGGCCAACCGTGCAATCGTCAGACATACTAAACCTAATACTTCCGAACAAACCTGTAGTAGCTTACCGGAGACCAAAAAACCTAAAGGACATCCTAGTCAGGGCCAAGCTAACAACAATCGCTAGTCAAAACCAACCTAGTCAATCTGGACCCTGTGGCGATAAAAGATGCAAAACCTGTCAACATATGATAGAGACCAAGACATTCACTAGCACAGTGACTAAAGAAAAACTAAACATACATGGTCCAAACAAAACGTGCAAAACAGAGAATGTGATTTATCTCATCACATGTAAGATCTGTGGCCTTCAGTACGTGGGAGAAACTGAAAAGCTACACATAAGGATAAACCTTCATAGATCTGATTGGATGACAAAAAAGCTGTACAGAAGCCCGGTCGCAGAACACTTCTCCTCCCCTGGCCACACTTTCAGTGATATAATACTTATCGCTATTGCCAACAACCACAGCTGGAGTTCCGAAACCAGGAAGGAAAAGGAATCATACTGGATACGCCGCCTTAGAACATTGAAACCAAGCGGTCTAAACCAAGAAGACTAGAAAATGAAAACTATGCACTAGTAGAATTTAACATTTTCTAAATCTTCTTATCCTTCAATTTTTACTATAAGAATAACCGGTATAGAACCAAATATCCGGGATATAATCTGCGTTACATATGTACACAAAATAAAAATAGATGTCGCTTTGGCTTGTAGACTTTTAGGGAATTATACAACGTTTTCAGTTTCCGCAACTAGTCTACACAAGCTGGTTGTATTTATAGTTTTAACACATGTGAAGATAGAAATGTAGAGGTTTACAAACGCAACGTTTTTGTGTTTATTTGTTTGTCGTAACTATGTTTTGTATTTGCCTTTGAAAAAGACTCATTAAGAGTCGAAAGCGCTTAGGCTAGTTAGTTACTAGTTTCGTACTGTTCGTCGTCAGTTTATTGCATCTATATATATATATATATATATATATATATATATATATATATATATATATATATATATATATGGTTCCTCATTTTGTGTTACTTAATTTTATTTCTTTTACATAATGTATTTACCTTATAAATATCCTGTAGATCACCTTGTCAGTAAGCGATTTGCACTCTCTGGGTTATGTTCCTGTTTAAACTGCATACATAATTGCCAATTCACTGTTACGTACGGCTCAATATTTAGCTGCACTGGTGCAACTCCTTAGCCAATTGTACGAAGAGTGGTCAATTCATGTTGCTTTATTAACTTGCCTCAATACCACATGTATCTCTACAGTTAATAAGTCGGTTGAAGTAGTTCACTTTTTATAGTGCATTTCGTTAGTAGATTGCACACATAGAGTTAATGTCCCTGACGCAACTCCAGTTTCACATTGATTTGTATGTGCATCTCCATTACTGGTTCCACTTTATTGGTTCCTACTAAATATGCATCTTTTATTTTTGTTGCATGTGTACAAGCTAACTAGGTGTGTCTAATTTTCTGATCGCTTGCTACATTTTCTCTCAGTATATATGAAAGCTGTAAATTGGACGAATATGTCATGTATTTATCTTACAAAAAACACTTTAGCTATCTGTTCTTAGCTGTATATAGTGAATTGTATTATATCCTATTTTTTTTAATTTAATTTACCTACTTGTCTATTTATTTCTCATCCAACAATAACACTACCATCCATCCCATTCAGTAATTTCTAAGATCTTTTTCAGTTCTTTAATGAATCTTTGAATTACGTTCGATTAATGTCATAACAACTGGGTAAATTCTTACATGTAATCAGTTGTCTTTAAATCCATCCATTATGTTATGTAAATTAACATGTGTATATTTTGGAGCAGCTCACTGTCTAATTTTCTCCGGGGTAGGGTGTCGACAAACAAATATTCTGTGTTATACTTGGGAGACCTATAAAATAAGCTATCAAATACTAAAAAACAAAGATAATTCTACTTGCATTACCTTGGGAGACAAACACTGAACAAACGCTAGCGTACATGCTGATACTTGATTTAATATCCACTGTATCAGTTTGTTTTTATAATTCCTCTAAAAGCTTTTATCACAAAGTAAATATAAAATATTTATTGCATTATGTGCTTGTAAAATTCAGTTACATTAATTGCGTGTAAACAACGTGCCCCGAAATTATATTTCCTCTGGAACACAAGTTTGTTGAAAAGGACTTGATCGATGTGTTTGTAATGGTCAATTGAGATTGTTATTCCGAATTCATTTTGGGTTTTCTAATTGCCAGTTGTAAATGCTTTCCTTAGCAATTATTGTTATACTCGATATTTTTTAATAGTTCTGATTTGAAATTGTACTCTTAACCATGAAACAGGAACAAATTAAGGTTAGTATATAAGATTAAGATTACGCGACTATATGCGAGAAAAGATCGAATTAATAACCGACCAACACCCTGTCTTTCTGACCAGCACTCAAGCCAACTTAGACCCACACCAGTATTTAAAAGTGTAAGGGAAGAATACAAAATCAGCAGTAAAATACGAAGGATTAAAACTTAAGTTTAGACGGACAGTCATTCATTATTATCATCCAACTGTCACTCTTTTACAAATCAAACGGAAGATGTAAAATCTCGATTGCAGACTACTGATTACAATTGTATATAAACTGAATGTAGTAGCTGCTAGTGAAAGAAGACACAACAAAAGGAACATTTCCATGTTCCATTCTGCATGTATAATTTGGTTCCATTTTCATCAAACTACACAACCTGAAAGCACCATCAAATTCTTACCTTTATACCTTTAGACTTAACACATTTAGATGAAAATGCATAATCAAGTTGGAACAATTTACAAATACCAGACATACAACAAAAGCATTTCTTGTATGAGTCAGCACTCTAGTTTTCGAGCTAATGAATTTGTAAATAAAGGATCTGCTTAACTTTTATTTATACAAAGTTTGTATTCGACTTTAAGACGTTTTAAGTTTGGATTGATTAGATTTATGTACCAAGGAATTTAGTTAAATTGAACAGAATATGCCAATAATTACGCATAATATTTATGTTGCAGCAAATTATTAATTCTTTACCGTTAAAGTTTTACAGCAAATTATATTTGTATTTTATCATACTTTTGTTCTTTGATTTGTTACCATTACTGTTTTTTCTATTCTTTTCGTATGATCGTCCCGATGTTTGCGTGTACACTATAATCATTTTACCCCAATAGACTGAGATTCATGAGCTCTCATACCGAAACAAATGTGCATCCAATATTTTAATTTTACCTACCCTTAACCGTCACCTATTAAAATCGAAATCGACTTAAACGTTGTACATATATTTTATCTGCTAAATTATAGACACACTCTGGAACAAACTTAAATTTGTTTTTGTCGAGCTTAGGGAAACTTTGGAGCACAAGATAGACTAATCAGATCAGTTTCAATGGAGGAAGAAGAACCCGTGAAAAGATTAGTTTAGCTAGGGGAAGCTACTGACAAGATTTTTCAAATACCAATGTTGGTCGAATCGAGTGTCGACCTCGAATAGACTCGGCTAATATATGCGAATGATCTGTAAAGGCAGGAGACTTTGACCAAATGGCATCCTGATGAACATTTGTAACAGATTCATTACATTTATCAAGTACTGTTAGTAGATTTATCTGTGAGATAAACAACCAGAGCATGCCCTAATGGCATGCGACGTCAAAAGAATACTTGCGCACAAATACAGTAGTTATCACAATAGAAAATCTAGTCTTTTTTATCATAAAGAGCCAGCTTTTGATGCAAAACTTCAAACTTAGTGCTTGTATGTAATAAATGTACGAAAGCTAATGTTTATTTAATTAATATCTAATTGTGATTGATACTAATCATTTTATTCATGATCAATATATGTATTTTAAGCGACTAGGTAAAACTCGATATTGAAACAACTACTTTTACGATATTATATAGAAAACTGAAGTCTACAGAAAGGAAATAGTGACCATCAATGGTGAAAACAAGTGTGGTTTAAACAATGCCTTCCAATTTGACAAACTGTGATTTAGATGCAATAGATTAACCAAGAGAGAAATAACATTATTCTAATCTCTTGACTTATAAGATGTTATCTCTCTCTCTCTCTCTCTCTCTCTCTCTCTCTCTCTCTCTCTCTCTCTCTCTCTCTCTCTCTCTCTCTCTCTCTCTCTCTCTCTCTCTCTAACTCCGCATACAAGAGATAAAAAAGACACAATTGTTAACCTCTACGAAAATTTTACTTAACCTAAAACATCTCACAACCAACTTTTACATATTATGGATAGACTATAAATTTATGACCGGCGGTGTTGCTAGTTATATATCAATGTTTCACGTGTACTCAGTTTTTCTTGGATAAGGAAACTTACATCTGCATAAATACCAACTCAAAAGTTAGGAAACATGATATTGTAATACATACTATAATACATCTTAAATTATCTTATATGAGATAGGCACCAAAGACAGCATAGTAAATGATTTGTCAGGTAATACAATTGATCTAGCAAAAGCATGGATGCTTCCTCTATTATATACATGTTATATGACTGTTACCTGATCTTTTCAAGCTCTCGGATGGTACCACTGTGAAAGGAAAGTTATATATATATATATATATATATATATATATATATATATATATATATGTTGTCCATGGTCTGAATCGCCATTAGCTGCCACAAACCCTTCCAACCATTACCTTTAGCCTCTGAGAAGAAAGAATATTGATTGAATAAAGGTTGAGAAAACGACTTGACGTGCATGGAGAATAACTCGTTAGAAACGCGAAACTTATTATTCAGCTATAAGTTGAAACCCACTGCTATTCCTTTTTCAAATTGAAGTTAAATACACAAAATCATGAAAAAATAGCGTCAGTATTGTAAAGACAAAGAAACATCATATCACTTAATTTTATATTGCGCGTTTTCATATTTAATTCTATGGAAGGTGTTGTACGTTACAGGTTAAGTTTAAGTAACGTCCCCCAATCCACCAACATCTCACACAATATATGAATGACTCGAAACAGAAGTCAACTATATAGATGAATAGACTAGTAAATTACATTTATTCAGCCATGGTTTCTTTATTTACAAATGAACTCTTTGATAAAAGAAGGAGAGGATACTATTTCAATCCTTTTCATGGCAACTCCAATTTTTTTTTAAATTATGAACTGCAAGAATGTTTGTCTTCACATGCTGTACAGATATCATATCAAATAGGAAGGAGAAGACACAGGTTCTGACATTTTCTTTTCGGGTATGAGAACGTTCCGATATTTTTTGTCAACTACCATGAAAGATTGGAAACATATGGTAGCTCTGTATCAAAAAAAACACATTGCATGTTACCTTGTGATGCTGTTAAAATATTGGTTTTAACCAATTATAGCACGATTATTGGTCATAATGAATCCTTCTTGTATAGCCATCATTGTCGTTTATAGTTCGATTACTGATATCCTTTCTGTTCCAAATGATACAAAACATCGAATTCCTTTATTTCATGAATATTGTTTCTGAAAAGTATTGCAACTTCAGCTCAAATTCTTCACATGGTACGAACTAACGTCTGACTTGTAACTATACATACTATATGAAAGAGTAAACGTCATACAATTGATTAATTTTGCGGAATATTACATCACAGTTAACTACAGTAACGACAACAATTCGTGATTGCTAAACGTAGAGAGAATATGATTCAAAATTACGATTTATAATAAAAGAGTGCATCTGAAAACGTGTGTTAGCTATTATGTCCTCCCTTCATCTCTTACTAGCACCTACAAAGGTAACATTAATATGGGATTATATATATATGAAATCGATCAAGCGTTGTACCGCGTCTTCATTAAAGATGGAATCACACATACTTGATGTGCCTAGAGTTTGAAATCCGCATTTCAGATGTTAAATTACGATCAAAATTACGAGCAGAGCTTAGCATGTTGGTTCACTGGGTATGCAATGAATATTGTAACCTAAATTGACGTCAAACTTGGAAACTAGAAACTCGGCTGTTCCAGAAATAACTATAAAATGGATGCATGAAACAATGAACTATAATGCAATATGTATAATGGTTTTTGGGCAAACGATTTTAAGGCAAATTGCTATGGCATCACTAAAGATCCATATGTAATGCACGTACTGGATCCTGTCCGTAAAACAGAAACGTTCCTCTCTAACAAGACTTCATGGTTGATTTAAAGAAAAGAAAACTAAATATATGGTATATGGTCCATATGACAATGCCATGTGAGAACAGCTCTGCATTTGTGTACATCATTGGTCACTCTATCTGAGCAAAGAATAATTTTAACCTTGTGATTTCACATTTCTCTATTTTGCAATCGAAGTGCCAACTGTTTTTCAAACATGCTGCTGAGCACACAAAGGAATTCATATTCTTGCATATGAAGAAGAGTATTACGAGGTCTTTACTGACATTTGTGTCGTAGCTATTTCACTTTATCAAACAAAAAATTATGATTTGACTATTTGTTTTCCATCCAAAAAGTAGGCTTTAAAGCTAACACGAAATATGGTACAACTTCATTAAATACAAATAAAGAATTTACATTGCACTTCGTCGTCCTTAAATGGTATCAAAAAGCTCATTGGATTGTTTCATTATTGAATGGTTTTATAAAGCTCACTGTAATGCATTGCTTCGTCCATGAATGGTTTTATAAAGCTCACTGCATTGCTTTGTCCCTGAATGGTTTTATAAAGCTTAAAAGTGTTGTGGATAGTAGGTTTGCTTAATTATACTGCAAAGATAAAGCACAAAGGTTTAATGTCATTCCAAATTGCCTCGGGAAAAGATTCTACATAGTAAACGTGCGAGTTGTTTTATATGGTCACCGACTAAGCACATCGCATTAATATATAAGGATCCGCATTTTAAGAACATAATAACGTCATAAATTAAAAGTAGTTAAGTTAATATATAAAACAAAATATAAAAATATAAAATATAAAACAGATAACGATTTCTGAAGAAAACACAAATAAACGTTCAAGTTTAAATAAAACAATAACCATGTAATACAATTACAAGGTTTGCAAACAGCTCCGTTTACAAACTCGCAAGAATATAATCATATTGAACACGGCTAATCATGTACAAATGTTCAAAATTTCGATATTAGGTATATTACTTACCCCAATTCATTCAGTGCATCTCTGAAAATGAAAATATACATAGCAATAAATATCAATGTTTAACGTTAAATATATCAGCGTTAGGGATATACCTAAAAATATTTTAGGATCTTGTATTGTTCAGACAACATAGCCAAATTAAATTAATGTAGAAAAGTTAGCATGCCATCCTAAAAACGTTTCATATATACATTCTATGCATAAGAAGAAATTAATAAAAACATTTGAAATATTTCCTCCAGTGCGGTGAGAAAATTTAAAAGGTACGCTGTTATACTTTCAACAATACCAGTTTTCAGCTGTTTTTACTACTTCTTTATGAGAGTACAATCTCGTCGGTTGGTGAGTAATTACGATAAGTATGTTAATAAGTGGGAAACTAATTAATTGGAAGTACGTGTGCAATATTTGTAATCTAATAACCTTATTTCACACGATTGTATTGATATAATTTAGTTGCTAGCAAACCATTATTATAATGTTTATTTTCACTAGTTGATATGGAAATTACTTACCTGTGTTAAGATCAGACTTATAATTTGGTTGACACCCTAATCGACTCAAATGTAATAATAGCAGTAGCATAATATCCGGGCACATTCACGATTATACAACAAAAAATCTATGGATTTAACATAATGTGGATTGGTCTTTATGATTAACTCTCATTAGGAACCATACAAATCCATAATAATAATTTCGTTCTTTGTTCTAGAACACCCATAGGATGAGGTAATTCAACATTGGTTTGATTATATGACATGAAATTCATAAGGATACACATGTGTTGGCGATATTCATCTGATGATCACCTTGTTCAGAAGACTTAATTTACTTTCTTCAACTGTTACTTCAAGTTGTTTGAATGAGAATTTAAACTGAAGAAAACGGAAGAATGGATAAGAAACTTATCTCATGATATTTGTTCTACCATAAAGCTGAATTGTGCTTATCAGGGAGAGTAAAATCTATTTCCAAAAGAGATTACACAAATAATACAATTTGCATTTACCACCTTAGCTGAATAATTCATTTTATTTTGACATGCAAAGCTTCTGAATAATATGTCGCAATATCATTAACGTATGTACTAAGAGGTTGAATAATAAGCCAGAGCATTGCAACAAGCATTTCCTATTTGTGCAGATAGGTACTGTCAGAACATATTTGATACAGTGTATCATTAAGCCAATCAGCGAACACATTTTATTAATTCTAAACCACAAACAAGCAATTAAGAAAATGCCGAAAATATATTTGCAAGTAATGACATTGTATTGGAAATGCTGTAACTATGTTGATTACACAGGAAACGTATATTAAATATGGTCATTTGAAATCAACCCGTGTAAATCAGTGTTAATGCATAAGTCGGCATTCAAGGGTAAATGATCATTAATCCACAATCGATACCTTTGAACCAGATTACCTGGTTCATATTCACATAAATCCACCTTAGTTGACAAAAATTGTAAATCGGGAAATGACAGAATCACGAAATCTGCAAAATGTTTCACAATTAAATACCTTATATTTTGCTGAGATAATTAAGGGCAGGAAAATATAGTGGTGAACAATATAAAGTCACACCTGGTAACATTTTTTCTCCTTTAATATTTAATGCAAAAAAAATGACCTGTCAACTATTCTCACACCCTGCCGGTCTAAACCACGCACATCTATCAATTGTATTACGGGTACTTACTTAACCTCGGTATCCATATTATCAATGTTGATATTGTTTCTCCTTCGATCTTGTTAAAATCTGAAACGATATTATGCAAAGTTCTTAAAGTCACGTGAATGAAATGTGTACGGCAGAATTATTTTGAGCAGTCTAAAGGTAAGTTACAACCTATATAGTACATAAGCTTAACCGCATGGTTTTAACCGTCAAAGAACATCTTAACCTGTGTTTTAGGAGAAAGAACTTGTTACAATGGAGCAAGCAGTATTAAAGAAGCAATGAGTTTGGCATAATTTAAACTCCTATCCTTTTCGGGACTTCTTCTTAGATGAACGATCATATGTGTTCTGCAACAATTTAGTTCTCAACAAAAGCATAATTACTGTGACCTTGAATATAAGATATTTCCTGGATTATCAACTTAAATAATATGACTCATATGCTAAAAGCCAATATTTAATTTAAACATAACATATTTGTAAAAAGGAGAATATTGGCGAAGACGGTATAGCTTCAATATGAACCAGCCAATCAGGAAACAAACAAATATACGGATAAACTTGTCACCAAAACCAGCGACAAAGAAATTAATGTTTCTTCAATAATTGGGCAATGCAGAGGCCACTCATGTCGAAAATATTTTAAATCAAAATATACAGCATACGATTTAATCTTAAGTTGTAACTTTTTTTTACACGAGTTATCTAGTTAAAGAAGACTTCGTACAGGGTTTAGTGAGGATCTAAATCTGCTAGATTTTCAAACAAAACCCAAATCCTAAAAACATTTTTTTTAAATAAAGCATTTCATTCATATATATTTATTGGTGTTTGAGCTACTCACTCCATGAAGTTTAAAAACAAAAGTGAAGAGTAGCCGAGAGTTTGGTAAATAAAGGTTAGGCTGGTATGTGACGTTTAGCGTAAATTAGGTTTTAGGTACTTTTCATTTTATCTCAACTTGTTCAATTCTGACGTCCGTTTTCATGCCGTTATGGTCAGCGTGTTGTACAAAGACACAATGCAGTTACTTGTGATTTCCACGAGGACAGACGATATCATTGAGGCTAAGCAGCATAACACACAGATAAATAAATATATTGATGACAGTCTTGCTGAGCATGCGAGGTCAGCGATATATAAAGTATTTGTATCCCCTGGGGAGGAGCTTGAAATTGTAGCGCAGGGTGTGGCATTTAAAGACCATTCAAATTTTTTCGAGTGCTTATATTCTTTCTCTTTGAGTCCTTCTCTGGTGAGTTCGTTACAGAAGGTCTCCACAGGCGTTCGGTGGATTTCTTCACACCGCTTTCATCTGCTTTTGTGGTAAGAAGGTCAATATTGTGCTCTATGTACCAACTCGTGTTAGAAAATGTCTACTGAAGCATGTTGGTGGTCGGATTATCAAGGCTACTGCTCATGAACTGGCTGCTGTCAATAACTTGTAAATGCCCCAGCGATATTGATATGCATTTTTCAATGTTATTGGAACGATTTTTACTGTTTTCGTTGAAGCCCTTCCTATATCTTTAATGTCTATATGACCGTCTTAACAGAGTAATTTATGCAGAACAGCTAGTATCTTCACTTTTTCTAACTATATGCGCAACTTGAGGTTATATATATTGAGATACGTTGCTATCTTTGCCTGTAATGGCTGAGAATTGGTAGTACCTTACGTTCTTCTCCGTCCATGGGGATTGTAACAAAACTAGGAAGCACCAACTTTATCTCCAAAATCTTGTGTTCAAGGCTCTGGATGAATGTAGCGACGTCCTCCTAATAACACCGGCTCAGTTCGTTGTATTATCCCTGAAAGCAGACAAATATACAGTAGAAGGACCTGGTCAGCAATTCATTACATGCTGATTTAATCCAGACTGACAGTCGGGTCTTTCACGTACGTTCAATGATTTAGAACTCGCATAAACGATGTAATAAACCCTGATTTGTTAATGGTGGTACTGAAAAAGGGAGATGTTCCTGTGTATATCTGGCAAGGTGATGCACTGCAGCGTCAGTTATTAGTGTGGCTTCCAATAGGTCAGCTCCACTGAAGCCGTGGATGCATCGGCAGTAGACCTTATTGTTATTGTTTTTCTGCTGTGATTAGAAACCAAAATGGTTTAAGCAATTTATTCAAAGGCAGCAGGTTGTTTAGACCGTCAGCAGGCAATAAATTGTCGTCCTCAAATGACATTTCATTTTTGCTGACAAGTAACGGGTTTTTGCTTTATTCCCAGCTTTGGATGCTAACTGGAATTTCCTGGTTACAATAATACAACTTGACTGCATTGCTGGCCTTCACTGGAAAGTCAATGCTGGCAAACTGTAGGTTTCCAAGGTTCTGAATATACTTGCCTTGTCCGATAACATGACTTTTTCTGCTGAGTTTAGAATGGAGAGTACAGTTCAGTCGATATACTCGATATTAAGACACAACTATATGGTATAACTCACTATAAATACTACCGGGATCCATCGCTTATGAACTAGTGAACTAATGGATTGTGGAATTCATTTGGGCACTTTAATGGTTATTCGCAACTTCAGATTCTTCACAGACAACGTTCCGCTGTAATGCCGTAGTTTTATCAAGCTATGCCGTCCACTCGAGGCTAATTTTCAGATATTCCCTGTGCTACCCAATGATGGAGTCCAGTGCACTATGCGCATTGACCTTAGTAAATACAAAACGGCCCCTCTAAGCTGTAATTGCTAGGCATGACTGCTTTAACCATGTGCCTAAGATGCGTAACGGTGTGTTTGATTATATCAGTAATCACAATAGCCAGCTTGCTTTTGATACTACTCTGCCCAGACTGTATACTTTTCTTCTAGCTGTTGATTTTTATACTATTCTGCCCAGACTGTATACTATTCTTCTGGCTGTTGTTTATGATACTACTTTGCCCAGGCTGCATACTATTCTTCAGGATGTTGGTATTGATACTACTCTGCCCAGGCTTTATACTATTCTTCAGGTTGTTGTTCATGATACTACTCTGCCCAAACTGTTTTTGATACTACTCTGCCCAGGCTGTATACTTTTCTTCAGACTGTTTTGATACTACTCTGCCCAGGCGTTGTATACTATTCTTCAGGCTGTTTTTGATACTATTCTGCTCATGCTTTATACTATTATTCAGGTTGTTGTTCATGATACTACTCTGCCCAGGCTGTATACTATTCTTCAGGCTGTTTTTGATACTACTCTGCCCAGGCTGCAAACTATTCTTCAGGCTGTTTTTGATACTACTCTGCCCAGGCTGTACACTATTCTTCAGGCTGTTGTATTTGATGCTACTCTGTCCAGGATGTATACTATTCTTCTGGCTATTGGTTTTGATACTACTTTATCCAGGCTACATACTATTCATCTGGCTGTCCGATTTTGAGTCGTGTAAACAGGACAGGAAGCGTATCATATTTATACCATAACACTGAACAAACCGGCTCTTTCTACTCACGTAATTACTGCAAGGTTTAAGGTAATCTCGCTTGGTTTTGCAAAACATACCATTCTCAAGCTGTTTAATATTTCTCATCAAAAGGTTTGTACGAAGAAAGTGGCCAATCTGAAACATATTTCGCTGTGTAACACATAAGAGTTTACATTAATAATATGTATCTCTGATAGACTTGATGTAAACATTATCCATAACCTCGTTTATTATCCTACTTCAAACTGCGTCAGTGAAATCAAAGCAACAAAACAGTATCAAAAGATGAAGTATATTTACATTAAAATGGCCCATTTCCATTTTAAATAACTTGGTGTATTGGTTCATGAAACGAGACAGGAGTAATAAATGGATAATTTCATTTTTTTCTGTCAATGCCAACTTGGAGCTAAAATATATGTAGATGAGTAATGTATTTTTTTCAAATATGTATCTTATTTTTTCTCACCAGGACGGAACAAATTACTTTTATATTGACGTTGTTGGGAAGACCGCATAAGTATTCCACTAAAGTGTACGAGTAGAGTAAAACTGATGTTTTTAAAGAAACAGCATTAATACAAAACATAATATATACTTCACTGGGGATTGCACGTTCTGTATTAATATTTAATATATATCATTATGCAAGAGCGGCATATTATGCGAAAGGTTCATTTAAACAGTTAGGTTTACTTTGTGTACAACACAAGATCATTGGCATGATAAGTATTACAAAAAATGAAAAAGAGTAGATGAATCAGTCATCATTCAGTATTAATGTACAAAGATGGGATGGGGACCGTGCAAAAACTTGAGGATGTACAACGGTAGATATATTGGTAGTACAGCTTGCAATAACACTGACAATCATTTCAAGATGTATAAAAATGTGTATGTGGAACATCATATATTTCACTTTGCATGGACATAGTGTTATGTAAAATTAATTTACAATTATTCTTCGTTTTTTAAAAATGATATGCTATACTATATAGACTTTTATTTTGTAAATGACCTTGTTCAAAAATTGTTCATTGTATACCTTACCAGTGGCATTGATTTATAAAGAACATAATACATAGCTGATATTTTAACTGGTTTAGATATTCGGTTCATTATTTTTAAGGTAACATGTTTATTTTAAGCTGCATCTAGGACATTAGTAATCATAGTGAAGAACATATGGTCTACCTGATGTTCTTTATTATAATTTTAGTAAGAGACCTTGCCTTGTTGAAAATTTAGAAAATCGTTGTCCTCGTTCTCTGTTTGTATCCCAGCTTTTCATACAATGTTGTTTACTTTAGAAATGACTCATTCTTGTATTATCATCTTTAGCAGAATCAGTATTATTATTGTGCTAAGGAATTTCACTGACGTGGAATTATTGATTCAAATTATTATTCACTAGAAATACAAAGTGTTCATCAATAATATTCTTGAAAAGAAACAATAATTTGGAATTAGAGTGAATTCAGAGAATAACATATTTAGATTATATTATTATGATATATAAAAAATCTATTAGTGCATCGCCACAATCCAGATTGTTGGCACATTAGTATATTATTGATTGCAGGTACATCAAAACGTTAAATACTGTAATTTTTTTCACATACTACTGATATTCAAATAGAACTTATACATTTAGACTTCTAATAAACTTTTTAAATTTTTACTTTGCTTTCTATGGAAATAAATTGTTTTCTTTTAGAACACGTGTTTTTTTCACTCTCTTCTGTTTCTTAGTTTAAGCCAATCTTCGGTTCTGTCAAATGTTTACAGCAAACACATACCCAAACAGGAACATAAACAACCTCTCACACGTCAATCTAAAACAAATTATTCACAGTTGAAACGTATATATTGTCTTCATCATGTAATAATCGGAATCGTCACTGCGGACATTTGAAACAAATAGCCAAGATGAGTGTAAGTAAAATTAGTAGATAAGATAAAGATCTCAACACTATAAGCCATCATGACATCATAGGCATGACACGATGTCAGATGGCCTGTAAGTTATTCTCAAGACTCGAATGAGCATAATGCATCATATAATTTGTCCTCATCGATGCACTCCAGATCATAAACGTTCTTCAGTAGTTGCATCTAAAAGTATAAATTACACTTAAATTACATATAAATTACACTGCTATTTGCATGCCTTACAATCAAGTAGAAGCAGTCTTCAGCATTAATGTCACTGTTACACGTTTCCCATGGCAAAGATCAAATTTATCGGCATTCATTGTATCATACGCTAAATCTCTACATACCATACAAATTATGTCCATATATTATGGTTGGTATAAGATGCGTAGATATGGTTCTTTCTAATAGTTTAGCGTACTTAATTTTTAAACTTAATAAAATATTTGGGTTTTTCTGAGTACGTGTATATCAGTGATACTATATGTTTTTTCTCACCTACATCTTAATAATAGTGTACATCTATGTGGAAATACCCCTATGGTAAATATTTTATGATTTACGGTCTCCAGCAAAAAAATTAAGTGTGATAAAATATTCAAAATGCATTTCAGAACATTATGTATAAAGTATAATACAAGACATTATAAATGTTTTAGTCTGAAATTTCTTCTTGATAAAAATATATATATATATTCTTCCAAGCATCCTCCAAGACAATCGATTCAATATCACCAGAGTGAGTTTCAGCCTATTTTCACACTAATTTCGTTATATCTCCCTTAATAACATAAGATGTTAGTTTTATATCATAAAATTGGTTGATATTTAAAATTGCATCGGCTGACTCCAGAATTTGGAAACCTTGTCTGGAAGAAAGGTTACTTATGTTGTCTTATTCGGATATAATTTTGTCATGAATTCAAGTCATCATGTGATGTACAAAATAAATCTATGATACCTTTTTATTATAAACAACATTTTTCTGATCTTGGCCTGCATGAAAATCGTGGCAAAACTTGTTGTAAATATGGTATTACAAGATGGTGTGTAACGTAAATGGAGCATTTGAATGGTTAATACATTTGAAGCGTCTTCTCAGGTTCTAAGATGTCACAAGTCCGTACCCGGTTCGTGCCGTCTGATCCACTGTGAATATTTTCGCAAAATTATGATTTATAAAACAGACAAACGTGCTACCTTGATGACACTTGAGTGTGTTCTCATGACTTGTGAAACGTTTCATGGACTTTGGAATATAAAGAATACAATTCATATGGCGAATAACAGTCGTTTCAAGTGCACTGGATCCAACAAGGGATTGTGTTTGTCAGGGATTGATAAAGATCAATGCAATAAACTCATAGCGAACAATGCAAAACTAGTATCTAAAAAGCCTAAGCGCTTTCGACTCTAATGAGTCTTTTTCAAAGACATCTACAAAACAGATAAGACAAACAAATAAAGCAGATAAACCGTTTACTTTGCGAAACTTTACATAGCTGTTTTTACAGGAATTAAACCTTTAAATGTATTATGTTTCAACTAGATTATATCAACATGTTGCGGATACCGGAAAATATTTGTGTTAACCTCGAAATCGACGAGCCATAACGACATCTGTTATTTTGTGTATATTTTTTTAAAGCGCAAGTTATATTCCAGATATTTCATAGTGATAAAATAATTGAATGTTATTAAGCAAATTTGGAGTTTCTTTTTTAAAAGTGTCGGCTGCCAACGATAAGTTTATTTGTGCATTGCTGTCTTTTTAGCTTTCTTGATTCAAACCGCTTGGTTACAATGTTTTAAGGCGACTCATCAAGTAAGATTCCTTTTTTCTGGTTTCAGAACTCCTTTTGGGGTTGTTAGCAATTTGCAGTAAGTGTTATATCACTGAGTGTGTGACCATAGGAGGAGAAGACTTCTGTGATTGGGCTTCTGTATAGTTTCTGTGCCATCCAATCAGATCGATGGATCCTTTTGTGTAGCATTTCAGTTTCTCCGACATACTGAAGGCTACAGATTTTACATGTAATGAGATAAATTACATTCTCTGTTTTGCATGTTTTGTTTAGACCATGTATATTTAGTTTTTTTCTCGTCACTGTGTATGTGTTTGTCTATTGTAATGTTATTGTAACGTATTGGTCTTTTCAATGCACTTTTATGATATTTCATGTCCTTGTATTTTATGGCTGGATAATTTACTGTGTCTAAATGAACGGTTTTGAAAATAATGTATTCTTCGAATTTTGTTCTCTGTATCTTGACTTTTAAAAAAAAACAATTTCTGTTTCACAATATTCTGGACAGCAGATAGGCTGGATTCAAGCAATATAATCACCAATTAAGTATATATTTAAAGAATATTCTGAAAATAGGAAGGAAAATAATGTTTCTTTTAATTGTTTAAGCATCAATTTGGTTAATGTTTATGAGTGTATATACAATTAGAAAGAGTAGAAACAAAATGTCAGATTGTTTTTGTTCTAGTGTTCTCTGTTGTGTTTCTGTCAAATCATCAAGTGTGTTATTTGATATAGAATGGTATATTTCTGTCTATGTTTGTGTAGGACCATACATAAAGATTTTTTTATCTGATGTAAGTTGCATATATAATTCCATTGTATTATTGGTGTTGGTTGGCTGAGTTGTCAAAAGCGCTTGCCTTTTACGATCATTACCATCTAGACTCTGGAAACGTGAGTTCAAGACTGAGGCTCAGCCAATGTGGTATGTAAGCAAAAAGCTTGCCAGTATTTTCCCGTGGGTCGGTGGATCATACCGCGATTTTCCCGAAGAATGGTTATATAAGCCACAGTACTGGGTAATAAGATTGGTTTGTGCGCCATTGAAAATATCAGTTGCGCGCTAGATTAAATTATTCGCTCTAAAGGTATTATATTAAATATGTGTGGGTGTACATAAATATATTAGAAATGACTATATGTTTCCTGGTTTAACAATTTGTAGGATTCAGCCGTTCATTTATTTTCATTTGAGACAAATTATTAATGGTCATTCGATGTCTGTCTGCACCTGTTTTTCTTAATTGTTAATCTCAATAACAGGCTCGACGATTAGTATGCATTTTTCTGCAAAGGCCAACTCAATACGTTAACGTCAATTTCGTTAATGTAACCAATACAATTTTTTAGGGCTTATTTATTGGGTGATAATGTTATTTGTACAGTAAAGTATATACAGGTAGCGCATTTTATCTTGCTGAGGTCGAGACATATTGAAGCAGTCTTTCCGTTACAGCTCTGTGGTGGTCTCGAAATACCGCTGACTCATTATATTGCAAATAAACTGACATCTAATCTACAGTCATCTATTTACTTCACGATTGTCAAACTTATTTACGAATTAAACTTAAGATCTGAACAAACCCCATTATATAATCTATGTAAATAGTACTTAAACTTGCTATAATTTATCTTTTTTATTTTTACTATTTTGAGAAAGTCTCCAGATATTAACCAGCAGTTATATTGCAGCATGAATGCTTTTATAGACTATTAAATCTTAATATTCACTGGCAGGCGGAACTTCATTTTTTTTAAATGATCCTCTGTAAAAAATGTTTTTATAAATAAATATTATAGTTACAAGTTTATCAACCTTACATGACATGCAAGCGTGTCATGAATGCATGATACATTAAATACATTTAAATATTTATAGACAGTTTTTCGAAATGATCGATATCTTTGCAGGATATAACAGATTCAAACTAACCTCGAAACAATTCAATACAAATATTTTTGACATTCAAAGTTTGACCAGAATAAAATTTAAATCTTCAAAATAGGTAATGGAGAACGGTAAGCGCCACTTCGAGGGTCAAATATTGTCCAACCCCGTTGTTAATGACAACGTTATGATGAATTGAATATGTTTTTTTCATTACTACTATTCATTATATGGGCGTTATTATTGGTTGAAACGATGCCATTATACAAATATCACAAAGTTAGAAATTAGTCTGGCGCGTTGTTCTTAACTAGACAAAAATAATTTTGTAATAACTTGTGAATGGTGCCAGCAATGGCAAATAATATTGCAGTTTTAACGTTTATATTTAGTCTTTCGCTGCGAGTCTTCACTTAACATACATGCATTTGTACAAATAATGCAAAACAAAGGTTTAGAATTTGTACCAACATACCTTTAAATGGCGATTGTTCACATGATTTGGATCCCCAAACACCCAAAGGAATATGGATTTTTGAGGATCCAAATAATGTGAACAATCGCCATTTAAAGGTATGTGGGTACAAATTCTAAAACTTGATCTCGTTACTCAAATAGATGAATGCCTACATGACCTGTGTGAATTTTAATATAATAATCATCATAAATATTCAAGATAATTGTTTATTTTCATCATATGACATATTTATTTTACAGTGTGTTACACAGACAATATTCATACTGCAATCATGTAAGTTGCATTGAAATGGTATTTACATCCTGATTGGTCGGTAGATCTAACTGCAATACATTTATTTTGACATACTCACCTCACACCAACCCCCACTCCAACCCACCCCGAACACACACACACACAAACGCCACTCAGCAATGAATAATTTTAAAGCAATTAGCTTACTTCCGCTACTATTACTACTACTACTACTATTTATAATAATAATAAAACCAACAACAGCAAATGTCTTATTTAATATTTTATAATCTGAATATAATCAATAACACATACCAAGAAAGTGATGAACATTTAAAACTTATTTTAGAGCTATTCTTTACTTGCTTAATTGCTAAATTACTTGGAAAGAATGTACGAAATATTTATTATACACGAAATAACAAAATATTGGATGACTATCTTGATGTCATAAATAAAATATGAAATGCACAAAGCAAGAATAAAACAAGAGGGTAAGGTAAGTAACGACTGGAAACCACCGCACCAATGCATGAGATATGAATTTTTTCCGTCTAATATTTGCAAAAGGTTATTTCTTTTTAAAATTCCTTTCTGTTTGTTCGTTTTTGTATAATAATTAAATGAGCTCTAAAACATACAACCTTTATGATAAGTAAACTAAAATAAATAATATAATCAAGCTTACCATTTAAAAAAACAAAACACTTTTTGTTGGCTGAATAGACTAAATGTATGACGGAAAACGCAGCTGAAATGTATCATGTATCTTGTTTGTATAAATAGATTAACGAGGCAAGTTTGTTTTGGATGTTTTTAAAAATTATGCTATTAAATACGATATTTATTTATTAATTAGTTTAATAATATATTCATTTATCATTGCGTTTATTTACATTTTCTACGTCTATACCAGGAAACTGTTATCAAAAGTTGATACATGACTATTCATTTTATTTCCAGATGATAACTTTTGTTTAGTCTAGCAAATTTCCGTCGTACTTATAAAATCGTTGCAAAATTAATTCGTCATGGCTAATTTATCCTATTGTATAAAACTCTTAGATCCAGAGAAAACATAGCTAACTAGTTCAGACTCATAGACTGTTGAGAAAACACTTTGTAATTACCGACAGGATGGCAATTCAAAATTCAACCTTTCCTCGAAGCTGCACGTTGGGCTTACAGCTAACAGCTGTCAACATGAAAACCATTGACCCACATGTATAATCGTAACTAGCAAATAAGTATCTGTGCAATTTCTCTAGTTCTATGTTAACTCAGCATACATATTGAATTACAAGCGAGTGAAAGGAAGAACAATTATGTTCTGTTAAAAACTGAGTTGACATTCGTGTGGCATAACCTAGATAACATGTGTATAAACAGGGTTTAACAAATATAAAGATTGAAAGTGTGCTTGAAAGTTGATTAGTAGCCAATCTGCGATATTTCACTAACAAAAGATCTATAAAACATATCTGTTCACTGACTGCTCATTCCATAACGTATAATAATGAATCCTTTGGTCCAACCGTCAAACGGGTTTGGTATATTTACCTGTAAACGTAAAAACGCTTCAAATTGAGGCGAGGACTCAACAAAACAAGATTAATTACCACATCCTTGAAAATAGACATGCAAAAGGTATTGATAATCTTTCAGATTATTTGATCAAGCTGCAACAAATTTGTATTGTTAATCTGATCACGTAATATGGACTGAAAAAAAAATCCATAATATTTTCCTGAATAGAGATTTAGCAATGCAGACCATCGATTTATTCGCGTTGTTAGTAATTGATATGAGAATGGCGCATGGGTCTCTCATGAATCCTTTCATAGCTCTGTTACCAGAGTTTCAAAGTCTCAATATAACATCGAGGTTTTGATACTTTCCAAAGATAGCTTGGGTCGGCCACCTACGTGTGGCCTTTGGACAAAAACTTAGCGCTCATTTCCGGAAATGATACAGCGATTTTTTTTTAAATTTTGCCGTTAAAACCAAAACTACTGTGGAGTAAATTATACTATAAACGCTATACTAACTAATTAAAATACTATTTTTGGTATGCGTAATACAGCATATTTGTGTCAGTAATCGTTATTATATTTAAGATAAATGCCAGAACATTTTTCCTGATTTATCGATACTATATACAATATATATATGACATAATCGTTTTCTGATTGTATATTTTCTAAATGTGATGAGAACATAGAAACATTATTTAATTTTGTGATACGTAATTTCTCAATGTGGTGTTTTGAGAGATTATATTACTTCTTGATTGCAATCATACTTTCTTATCTTTTTCAATTTATGTTAATGTTACTTCATGGATATAAAACATATCACGTTGATTATATGTTTGCACGTTAAGAGGAAACTAAAATTATTACTACACAATTTTACTCTTGTATATCATCTTGCAAATTCCTCCAAGCAAATCTATCATGCAGGAGTCCAGCATTTTTCACAGATTGTCAGTTTGCTCTGTATACCGGGGCGGAACATCATTTGTCCAATTGTATAACCTATTTGGAAAACAAAACTGTTCCATGACAGGTTCTATTCTTCATACTGAAATTCTCAGAAGATATTGCGATCGAAACACATTTAAGAAATGTATGGGAAAACTAAATACATTTCTAAAGAGCCGAAAACTGAAATTGTTTGGACACATGGCAGAACAGATTATTTAGAGAACGCGTTATTCACATATATCAAAGCTGTTATTCTGTCAGAAAAATAGAGAACTGTTCTCATTGGTTAATTTGTGTCACTCAGCCATAAGTCTGCTCTCCAGGAGCCTAAAACGCAACTATACTGTAATTGAAAGAAGAAATGAAGCTCAGAGAATATTTTAGGGAAGATGCTGGACATCACAGCTCGTTACTAATGAGCCTCACAGAATCCGCCAAAGAGGTATGTTCCACTCAATATCAAGCTCAAGATCTAGAGGAATTCTTGCCCGCGGTAAAGAATAATATAAATTTTCACCAACTAACCAATGCCAAAAGACAATCGCAAAATATGGAAGATAATGTTATGAAGCTAACAAACAATATATCATGTGGTGTCGTCATAAATACGCCTGATTACAACGCTGAGGCGATCAGGCAACTTTCGGACGAGACATTTTATATAAAACTATTCAGTCATGATCCAATAGCTGACCACGCTGTAACTGTGTCTTGATCGCCGGGTGAGAGATACCATACGATAACAACTTCGAAAAATGGAAGCAAAAAAACAAGAATAATGAGGATAAGCACATGGTTGAAACAATGTTTAGTCTCTCATGACCCGCAGCCTACATAGTGCATGAGCAACATGTGTTACCTGATCTGCATATGTCGTTCTATCATACTACATTAAGTGCACTCGGCTTTTCCGAAAGTGTTTATCTTGAACAATCAAATATAATAACTTCATCAAGTTCACAAAGGAATAAAATTACCAGAACAACAACATTATATTAAATGAGTTACTATATTAGATGCTTATTGATTTGTATTCTTCTTTTTTATGAGGATTCTTTGCAACTTGTTTTTATTCAAAATTAATCGGTTTAATAATCTTACTATATAAAACAGTGAAGTGGAAGAGTCTATTTGATTAAGAACATTGAAAATAGTAGTAATAACAATAATAATAATAATAATAATAATAATAATAATAATAATAATAATAATAATAATAATAATAATAATAATAATAATAACAAAGACGTTTATCATCAGGATCGTCATCGAGGAGTACCATTATTCCCGAAAAATGAGGTGTTGGGAGTAAACGACACGGAGATAATTTTTGAAAAGAAGCAAGCGGTGTCAAAATACTAACAACTGCATGCCTCTTTGATAGAAATAAAGACAAATATCAAATAACGCTTTTAGATCAGCACATAACCGCACATCTAAGCTTTAATTGCTACTGATGAATTCTCTCTCTTCAAAAGAAAACAGGAAAATAATAAATTGTTTACATACCTAAATCAAACACCTCGAGGGGAAGGGATGAAAACCATCTAGCACTTTTCAATAATCTAATACAAATATTAAAAATTTGTCAGAAATATTTGTCAACACTTTGATCAAGGCAATAAACCTTATCTATAGCGTTAGAAACTTTGTCGTCCATTATGTAGGTATACAGTACAGTGAAAACTCATAATTGAATCTATTAAGCAGCTTTGGCTATGAATAAGCTTCTATACTAAAATAATGGGATTAAATTTTATTAGAAAGACGGCACACTTTGTTTATTTTTCTTTTAAATTAAGGTAACATAGAGCATGCCATTTAGTTTGCCGTTTATTCAATCTTTTCTAGTGCATATACGATATTGCACAGTATCGCTCTGACGTATTTGTATTGATATGATTCGAAACATGGAAAGTAGAGTAGGAATCTTACCTCTCTTTACTCTTTGTGTGTGTGTATGTGTGTGATTTAGAACTTTAAAGTAGCTTTAATAATTGTTAATACCAATTTTATCTCTTTGATATGACTCTGCCTGAGTTTTAATCATCTACTTCCCGCATCCTAGGTGGACGCTCTAACCACTAGACTACCAGAGTGATATATACCGTTCCTGTGGCCTAGTGGTTAGAGCGTCAGCCTCGGATGCGGGAGGTCGTGGGTTCGATCCCTGGTAGAGTCATACCAAAGACTTACAAAAATGGTACTAACAGCTGCCTCGCTTGACCCTCAGCATTAGGAGGTTAGTGTTAGGACTGGTCGACCTGCTGTCAGGATAATGTGACTGGGTGGGACATCATGCTACATGTCTGCGGCATGATGCCCCAGTGATATACATCACTATAAACTGCCACACTGCAGACATCGTAGCGATATGACTGAACAATTGTTAAAGTTACGTTAAAATTTATAAGCACCATAAACACCACCACCACCAGAGTGATATCTCGCTTTACTAATACTACCCTTGTGAGCCTATGCGCATTTAGAGGGTTAATGGTTGGGGGACAGGAACTTGGTGGAGCAGCTGTTATCTTTGTCGGGAACCGCTCGGTTTTTAGAAGCCACCACTATCAACATCACCCACCTGACGCGCCAGTTGAAGTAAATGTTTTTGCAATCTTTAAAAAAAATATTTGAAAGAAATTTGAATAACAGATTATAATGCTTTGTGATTAGTTTTATACGACCTCAAATGCTTGAAACATTTTTTGCGCTACTATAAAACGTACTTCCTAACGCTGCTGCGGTAGTTATACGGAGCAGAAATTAAACCGAATATGCCAAAAACAATATTTAAAAAACAGGGAAACATCTTATCAGTTTTGCTCAGCTAAAGGCAAAGCATTCTATTGTAGAGACTTGTGTGGAAAAGCATGCAATCTGATGTCATGAGTCCAGACAAATTTCTATTTAGCGGCTTGTGTAGATGAAAATGAAAACGGATTCTAGAGAATACAAAAAAAACTAAAAGTGGAGGAAACATTTCAGAAGCTTAATGACTTATTCTTTCCAGAACTTTTCTACCCCCGAATCTTACGCGATTCGTGTGCCTGCTTTTACTGAGAGGCTCGCTTTCCCACTTGTGAAAGGCAAATGAAACTAAATTTCACTTGTCAAAAGCAAGCGAGGATAAAATTTGAGTGGTAAGATTCAAAACTAAATTTGGGTGATTAACAGTAGACATATTGATCAAATATACTTTAAGGAAATAGGGTTGAGAGCAGGAAATATTTCAGAGCTTTCATTGTCTTATTCTGAGGTATCAAGGTGAGTTTTCTGAGAAAGATTAGTACATGCAATTTGTGAACAACTTAATATACATGCATGCCTTATTTAGCTTCATGTCTATATCCTTGATATATCAAAGGTTTTCAAAGTTGAAAATGAACAACAGACCTCCTAAAACGCATTAAGATTATGAAAACTAATAATAAATATTAAAATACTCACATTCAATGAAGTCAATACCTTCTTCCTGTCGGAATGTTCTCGAATATAAATCTCTATTAAGAATCCATCGTACAGCGACACATGATGAATCATAGGAAAGTTCGTATTTCAATCTTCCTTATCCGCCACACACACGCTCTGTAAAACTCTGGAATTATACGAATCGTGCTCACATGTCTTATTCAGTGATCGTCTTGGAAAATGACCTGGAATGAGCTAAAAAGGTCGACCCGCAGAATGTATAATCAAAGGAACTACTCCGAAGATTAACTTTATTCAAAGAGGATACTTTAAAACATACTTAATATGTATCGGTGTAGGATAGGAAAACTTTCACCCAGTGATAAGTATTCAGCGTCAAACACCAGACATTGTTGAGTGTCATTTGAACTGTCTCAATCAGCAAAACACCAACTGAAAATGTACTATTCTCCAAAAGATAGCAGGTAGATAGCCATGATGACACCGAACATTTATGCATTAAATGACTTTTAGTTTAGAGTTGAATTAATATTGGTTGAGACCTCAGAGGTAATAGCAATAAACAACGTGCAAAATGTGTGCTGTAGATTAGCTTGGACACTGATACATGTTTTAACAGATCAAAGATAAGTCTTTTCTTATCCTTAATATTCATTGAGACAGAAAACAATAATTATTTAGTCCTATAATCAAATTTTGATCTTAAGTTCATTTAATGATAAAGAGAATAGAAATTAAACAATGACTGTTTCAATCCAATTCGAACTGTGCACATAAATGGCATGTGAAGCTAGGGCAATCCGCGAAACGCAATGTATAGACTAGTTGCGGAAACTGAGAACGGTGTTTAATTCCCTAAAAGTCTACAAGCCAAAGCGACATCTATTTTTACTTTTTGTACATATGTAACGCAGATTATATCCCGGATATTTGATTCTATACCGGTTATTCTTATAGTAAAAATTGAAGGATAATAAGAAGATTTAGAAAATGTTAAATTCTACTAGTGCATAGTTTTCATTTTCTAGTCTTCTTGGTTTAGACCGCATGGTTTCAAAGTTCTAAGGCGGCGTATCCAGTATGATTCTACCAAAAACTGGACCATGATCCAACGCTGGAATATGCAAAAATCATCACTAATGTTATTGACGAGGCGTACCAAAGCGGACACATAGACCAGCAAACGAAAAACTACTTAAGCCCAGAAAACCCAAGAGCAGGTAGATTTTATCTTCTACCCAAAATCCACAAACAAGGAAACCCTGGCAGACCTATAATCTCAGGTAACGGGCACCCCACAGAAAGGATATCAGAATATTTAGATCATTTTATGAGACCAAATGTCCACAAATTACCATCATATCTTCAAGACACGACAGATTATCTCATAAAAAGCAAAGCTAGTGAACCATTACTGCCAGATACATTACTTGCTTCCTTAGACGTCACATCTTTGTACACCAACATACCGCACAACGAAGAGTTACAGGCATGTAGCGAAGCATGGGAAACAAGAACTGTAAACAATCCACCCACACACTTCTTAGTCCAACTCCTGGAGCTTGTCCTAAAACTCAACAACTTTGAATTTAAAGAAGAAAACTACCTACAAATCAATGGAACTGCAATGGGTACTAAAATGGCCCCGTCGTATCCTAACATTTTCATGGGAAAACTTGAGGGTCAGCTCTTAGCATCGGTTGAGCGTACACCATACCAGTGGGTACGCTTTATCGATGATATAGAAATGAAGTGGCAGTATGGAAGAGAAAGTCTGGATGACTTCATATCAAAGGCAAACAACTTCCATCCTTCAATAAAATTCACGGCAGAAATTTCCAACTCAAACCATGTTTTCCTGGACACAACAACCAGACTGGTGGAAAAAAATTACACACAGACATCTACTCGAAACCAACCAACAAACACCAGTATCTCCTCCCAACCAGCTGTCATCCAAAATACTGCATTAAGAACATTCCATATAGCCAGGCACTGAGGATACGCAGAATTTGCTTCGACGATGAAAGATTCCTAGAAAGGTCTGAAGAGCTGGCTAAACATTTAATTTACCGAGGCTACGACAAAGACCTGATTGCGGAGGCAATCTAAAGGGCCAAACAAACAAATCGTGATGACTACTCAGATATGGACAGAAAGAAAAGGTTGATAGGATACCATTTATTCTGACCTATCACCCAGACAATCCCAAAGTAGGTAAAATCATCGCAAACCACTGGCCAACCGTGCAATCGTCAGACATACTAAACCTAATACTTCCGAACAAACCTGTAGTAGCTTACCGGAGACCAAAAAACCTAAAGGACATCCTAGTCAGGGAAAAGCTAACGCCAATCGCTAGTCAAAACCAACCTAGTCAATCTGGACCCTGTGGCGATAAAAGATGCAAAACCTGTCAACATATGATAGAGACCAAGACATTCACTAGCACAGTGACTAAAGAAAAACTAAACATACATGGTCCAAACAAAACGTGCAAAACAGAGAATGTGATTTATCTCATTACATGTAAGATCTGTGGCCTTCAGTACGTCGGAGAAACTGAAAAGCTACACAAAAGGATAAACCTTCATAGACCTGATTGGATGACAAAAAAGCTGTACAGAAGCCCGGTCGCAGAACACTTCTCCTCCCCTGGCCACACTTTCAGTGATATAATACTTATCGCTATCGCTAACAACCAGAGCTGGAGTTCCGAAACCAGGAAGGAAAAGGAATCATACTGGATACGTCAGTTTATTGTATATATATATATATATATATATATATATATATATATATATATATATATATATATATATATATATATATATATATATTAGACCTATAATTGCTGAACGAAGCTAAAATAAGCGTAATAGTTTGCAAAGTGTATATGTTCTAATGCTATAAATATACAGATGATATCACGTTCCTTAGTTAAGGATCTTCTGTGAATAAAATATCTAGCCGCCGTCAAATGAAAGATAAGCAACAATTATTTTGTAAGCATAATTATTTTTATATATGTGATATATAGCGCGAACTATTTGTGATCGACCAAGTCATAGATAATAATTTTTGTGATTATACCGGTGTCTGTCAAATGTCAGCTGTTTTATATGTATGTATATATATATATATATATATATATATATATATATATATATATATATATATATATATATATATATATATATATATATATACATACATACATACATACATACATACATACATACATACATACATACATACATACATACATACATACATACATACATACATACATACATACATACATACATACATACATACATACATACATACATACATACATACCTGTGTTTGTGTCTTAAGCTTATCTTGTAAGGAACATTTGAGATTAATTCCGCTTTTTATGGTGATACATTTGTTGGATCAAACCCAATTTTGTCGTATGAGTTTATCGACATCAGTTTCAGGTATGTGTTATGCTATGACCCTAATTTTTTAACAAAGTAACGAAAAAGTCCAAAAACCAACACGCTTTGTATAATATTGCAAATAATCTATTTAGTTCTGCTACAAAGAAAAAGTTTCAAAAAGTACGAACACCATTGTAAATTAAGTCCCATGTTGTATTGAAGGTTCCAAGACATGTCCAAATGTATAATGTTTCAATTGAATTTCATTGTTATTCCAGATAAGTTCTAATAACACTAGTCTATAGCCAAAATGCTTTCAAAATAAATGTAGTCAAACGTTACTGGTTATGGGTCACTTAAAACTAAAATAAAATCGTTGAAAGGCTCTAGTTTTAGAGATGTGATACTTGAGCATTTCATTTCGAGGCAAAACAATGAATGATAGAATCTGAAGCTTTCATTGCGTCATAAAAATATGAATTGTATCATGTTATTTTTAGAAGTTATGGATGATGAAATCATAACTAAGCTTATATCACTTTGCTAAACACATTACCTTATATTAGCTTTAGAAATCACACTGTTGTGCTCTCCTATTTGTCGGTGTTTGATTTTGCAAAGGGGAACATTTCTCTTCAGCCAAAGTGGTAAGAGCTGTCTCGTACATACAGCCTTAAGTTGGTTCACCATTTAAGAAACGGTGCACTTGTAAAATCTTTCCCTATTTCACTTTCAGCTATTGTTGTTGTTGTTGATGTAGTTGGGCTTAACGCCATTTTTCAGCACATGATAGGCTATTCATGGCGGCCAGTATTAATGGTGGAGGAAGAAACAGGGAAATCACCGGAAAGAACCACGGACCTACTACTGGCAAGCTTTCTCACATATCCACATTCGCCGAATCCTAGACTCGAACCGACGCAGACAGATCCAGCTATTGAATGAGTTTCTAAATACAAAATATATAAAAACAAGATTTTTTATCATGGTCATCAAAGATCAGACTTTTCATGGAAATGAATAAAATGTAATATGAGGTCAGGTTGATTTGGAGAAAGGTTCGCAAAATTTATGTCTGAAAGACTCTTATTGAATGGCTTTGCAATATATTATGAGATCATAAATATATCTGCTTTGATACACCAAATTTACTAGCTCTGTCTCTTTTTTTATTAAATATCTCCAATATGTAGACATACAATACAGAATTTGGATATGCATCGATCAAACTACACTTTTGGTGCATTAATTCATTCAGTTTGGTTTAGCGTCTAATGATTACTATAAAACCCATGTCTTGGAAAAAAGATTGAATTATTTCTTTTATGTTTGATGCATTAGATACAAGATGCTAACTGACAGGTCATTAACTCCATTTGTCAAATGATTCCACACTACAAACCATTAATAGGCTGATGAATAATGCTATTTTAAACTACATATAAGAAATTATTAATACCAGCCATGGTTAAAAGCTAGCCAGAGTAGCTTGATTACACTGTATAACATGCACAAATTCATAGTTTTAATATCTAGTGTTTGGTAAATTTTCAGTCTATACCATGATTTAATTGTTCTTTCAAAACAAAAATGAAAGACTGTTTTCTTATATACAATTCTTTGCTATTACGCATGCACAGCTATCTCTGTTCTGGCATCTAACAGTTACTCATATAGTCATCGCAGTCTCAGGTATATCATATTTAGCATATCTACACTTTGCATTTAGGACAATTTCATGTAAATAAATTCTACAGGGCTTACCCTCATCAGAATAAGATTGTATATGTAAAAATTAGAATATTTAGATTTCTTTGTCCATATTTGGAGCCAGCCACTTTGGAGGTGCATTTTGTTACATTGATTTATATCATCAGCAAGATTCATCCAAACCCATTAAATACTAACAAGAGATTACAGAGACTGACTTAATCCATTAAGAAGACATTAAATGTACAAAGACTGATTTAATAGATCGAGTGATAACAAGACAGCAGATGTACACAGATCAAGGTGTTTGACATTAAATGTACACAAATCAACCCATTAACAAGACATTAGATATTAAATGTACACAGACTAATCTAACCCATTCAGTTGGAACAAGAGACATACAGAGACTGATTTTACTCATTAACTCAGTAATAAAACATTAAGCGTACATAGATCAACCAAACAACATTATATGTTAAATGTATACAGATCAACCCATTAACAAGATATTACACATTAAATGTACACAGATCAACCCATTAACAAGACATTACACATTAAATATACACAGATCAACCCATTAACAAGACATTACACATTAAATGTACACAGATCAGTCCATTTGCAAGACTTTACTCAATAAATGTACACAGACCAGCCCATTGACAAGATTTTACTCATTAAATGAAGACATATTAATCCAATAGCATTACAAATTAAATGTACCAAGCTTAATCCATTGACAAGACATTATACATTAAATGTACACAGACCAGCCCATTGACAAGATATTACTCATTAAATATGCGCAGATTAACCCAATAAAATTACATATTAAATGTACAAAGCTTAATCCATTAACAAGACATTACTCATTAAATGTACACATATCAATCCATCAACAAGACATTACACATTAAATGTACACAGATCAACCCAATAAAATTACATATCAAATGTATACAGATCATTCCATTGACAGCCATTACTCATTTAAGGTACACAGATCAATCCAATAACATTACATATTAAATGTACACAGACATAAATTCCAATGCTCTGGTTATTGTGTCATTTTGGTCATTTTCACTCAATGAGGTATATTTGGATCAGTAAATGAGTGCAGTAAGAAAAATGTATTTATAAATTTTAACCAAAACCAAGATATGCACTTTATTTAAGGGATATGGAGTTATTACATTCAAAATGGCACTTAACAATTAACAGTGTGTTTTGTTCTAAATCACTAATATATTTATTCACATTGATATTATCAATTGTAACTCAGATTCAGTTGCAAAATGTAGTTTTAATATTATAGGTTAAAAATTTTATAAAAATTTTCGATAAAATTTGGACAAGTAAACTAGAACCAATCTGTGCTGAGGAACAATTGTCAGTCTGTGTCAGACCTATCTAACTCTCTAACTAATATAGAGAAAGATGTACAATTACAAATGAATGTCAATATTTTAAAGCATTGTAATATTATTATGTATTATTATTATGTATTATTATGTATTATTATTATGTATTATTATGTATTATTATTATGTATTATTATTATGTATTATTATTATGTATTATTATTATGTATTATTATGTATTATTATTATGTAGTATTATGTATTATTATTATGTATTATTATGGATTATTATTATGTATTATTATGTATTATTATTATGTATTATTATTATGTATTATTATTATGTATTATTATTATGTATTATTATTCAAAGTAACACAAAGTAAGAGTTAAGACAACAAGCTATGGATATTTTAACAAAAATAATTTATTTCCCTAGAAAACAAAGAGAAAAGGTAAATGTATCAAAACAAAACTTACGATCTACGAAGAAGGTCCAAAAATTGTTCTAAAGTTGTGGAATTCATAGCTCCTGTGAATAAACAGTTCTAAATTGATAGTCTGAATCTCCAAATGTAAGAAATTAAGAAGCTGAGAAAGATTGCAACTGAGCAAAGTTTCAGAGATGATTTTGTTTGGAGGGGGAAGAGTTTTAGAGATGATTTTGTTGGGGGTTGGGTTTCCTAAAGCAGCAATTCTTCAGTACTTGTTACATTTGATATATCTTGCCATAAATATTTACTTCATGTTTGTTTATTTGCTGATTTGTATTCCCCATCAATGTCAGTGCTAGCCGATGAATAATTAAAAGAGCTGGCAAATGTTTAATATGTTGATCACTTTTCTCACAAAAATAGCTAACTTTGATTCAAACACTTTGAGAGTGTTTGATTGGGTAGGAAACTTGTGATTGAATCAAATTTACTTTGTTAAAAACTCAAATTGTTATACAAAATAAACACAGAGATACTGAACAGATTGCAATTGTTGGGCCTTGTCATGCCCCATTGATCTTGACCTGGTACTTTTTCTTTGATACAGACTTTCCTTCATGAAGTGCAGGATTTGTTTATGTTGTTTCCTCTTGAAGAACCCAAACTGATAATACAAATACATCTACTGAGTCAATGTGGTATTTCTACAGATATTATAAACATTTTAGCTACTAGACGATTTTAAAGGAGGAGAATTTTGTTGAGGAATATGCACCTAAAGGGCAGTTCTTTCATGAAAAGTTATTATTATGACTCTTCAATCCAAATTTCATTAGCTTTTATATTCAAAAATTGTATAGACTATTCAGAATATAACTGCATTATTGTAAAGGTGAAGTGACAACATATGCAATGTTTGTAAGCAGTAGAGAATGCAGAAAAGATGAAAACTCGTAGCTCAATATGATAATGGAATCCTCCCACCCATCTGAGTAAGTTTTGCTTGGACTCAAAATAGTAAGCGACTACTCAGCTGACAAATTCTTATCTGTCAACATTTAAATGGCAAAAGTTGTTACAAACCTTCTACAAGATGATGATGACAATGATCAACAACAGTATGCCTCCTGCTACTGAGCCTATTATAATCCAAATGTTGATATCATTTGGGGGAATGGAGATCTGGCTTATCACCAGTCTTGTCCTTTTCTGAAAGAAAACAATGAAAAGCTAGAATGATGAGCTAGATAAACTATTAGTCATTATTAACATAATTAAATGGATTAATTTGTCAGATACAAACAAATTTCAAATGAATTTATTTCAGAAGATATCTGTGTATGGTAAATTGTATGCAATCATTAGCTTTCACCTAAAAGCAGTCTTAATTTATCACTGTTGCTGTAAAGATACAAACTCAATGTAAAATGGGGGACTCACTGGGCCAGAGTTTTCGGTGGATAAGAACAAGGAAGTGTTTATCAAAAATGAGATGAAGAACCTATCATCTGAAACAATTTCAAGGTTTAATATTGTATAATTCCCATGAGCAACTGCAAGCATGTCTTTCAGATCTTGCAATGAATAGAAAATTAAGTTCTCAAAGCAATAACACTACTATCTATGGATGCTGAATTAAATGTGTGTGTCTACAGCAAGAAAAATAAAAGGACCCACATAAAACATGTACTGCAGTTCTCTTACCTGTTTAATATATCAAGTGTGTTTTTATTGCCTATACACAGACGTGTTGCTATCTTTTTTCTCACAATTTATTGTCATGATTGATTTTTAAAAAAAATCTTTGTGAAATGTTAGACAATGCATTTTGATGGCAATGCTGTTAACAACATCTGTTGTAAATTAAGCACTTATCAATTAAAAATTGTCAATTTGCAAGTGGTGAATTAGACAATGACAATTATTAAAGGTTAAAGAAGTGAAAATGGAGAGGTTCGGGATTAAGATTTCTCCCCAAATATTGGCTTTTTCCCATTGTCAAACATATAAATGTACCCATGATAAACCAAGCCACTAAGAGAGGTTATATGATTACTATTTGTTAACAGTGGCAAATTGCTTCTATAATAATAATAATAATAATAATAATAATAATAATAATAATAATAATAATAATAATAATAATAATATTGATGATGGCTTTATTTAAAGACGGTAACACAATTAGCTGAATAAATACCTTTTGACCCTCATAGAAAACAATTTATTTATTTTATCTGCATGTATCAAGCCACTGGATATACTCGGTTTGTAAGAAGATATTAGAGTGGGCATTTCTAATTACTTATTCGGTTTGGGAATTTTATACTGTTTGGTATTACATGGATCACAGGTGGGAAGTATTGCCAGGTAGCCTATACTGATAAATAGGTAGCCTATTGTAAATATTCAGGAACACTACTATTGGATACCATGTACATTGATTTGGCTTTTCTCAACTGTGCTCGGTCTTTAATACATAATATTTTTAACTTACCAGCTAAATATTTCTTGCTTTCTTTCTGGATTGATGTTTGTTCAAATGCTCTGTTTTGAAGATGTGCAAGCTTTGCAATGTTTATATCATTTGAAATACCACATATTGTATTACAGTAGTCTAAAAAGGGTTGTATGTATACTGTTATAAAGTAGTTTTCTTTGACTTTCAGGGAGAATATGTCTTATTATACTGAGAAGCCATAAACTTGAATTAACTTTTTCACTGATACGTTTGATATGTTCAGTCCATGATAAGTTATTAAAATACCAAGTAGTCCCTCATGATACACCATTTGCAAATTTTTATCCTTCCATATCATATATTGTTGATATTTATCAAGATTTTTTCTTTTTTGCTCTGTTGAGATAATTAATATTTTAGTTTTCCCAGTATTTGCCAGCCACCATGCCATTGCAAGAGCACCAGTTGTTCAGATGGTTTAGGGCATCCTATAAAGAAATTTTGAGTTCATGCTTTAAGATAGAACATTATTTATGTTGTGTTCTCTCACGTTAAGTATGAAGAAAACCATCAAATTGTGCTTTCGTCATATTGATACATTTTCAGTTTCTTCAAAAGGATCATTAAATGATAATAATTTAGCTTGAATTTTCAGAATTTCTCAAAAAAATTTTTAAAGTGTTTGCTAATTTTTTATTGATGGATGGATCTCTATCTTGTGAACAGTGATGGTTGACAAGATTTCAAGATTTCTGTTATTAATTGTAACAATAATTGGAGATTTTATTTAAGCTAAAATGGACTGCATGGTTTCTCAAAAGTGGAAACATTTTGAAGTATTTGAAGAAGAAGTTGATTCCAAAATTTACCCCATTTTTATATGACATTATACACACTCATGCATGCACGCGCATATAATATTAACATTTGCCAAATATGTCCATCTTAAATACGAAATAAAAATGCTATCAATTTAATGTAACACCATTTAATGACAAGAAATAAATTCCTGCAAAGAGCAACTAGGAGCCTACGTAATAATCTTTGCCTTTCTTAGTTTAGTGTTGAATTATGTGTCATAAATCATATAGCTTAGAATATCTAATACACATCCACATACACTAAATATCCACATATTTTACATATCCTCATACACTACATATCCACATGCACTACATATCCTGGACGTTGGGGTGGGTGGGAGCGCAATGTTTTAAACACTTGCCTTTACCAATCACGGTCATCTCATCTTGACCACGTGGGTTCAAGGCAGAGGTTCAGATGATTTCAGTATATGAGAAAGCTGCTAATAGCTTTTGTTGGTTAGTGGTATTTACTCAGGAATAAAAAAAAACACAGGATATAATCTCCAAATCAGGAAATCAAAATGTTTCTAGGTATTAAAGCAGTTAAAGAAATAGTCATGTTCATTAAAAAAGAACTTGTATATCTTCAGTATTGATGAAAGAAAATTTAATTTCCTTTATCTTTAATATGTGCTTGATGGGTGTCATCTGTGTTAGAGAGTACACAGCTTGCCTTACTTCAGATATTCATCTCTAAAATGACTGCTACCTCTACTTGGACATTTTTACTTTATGGACATCAGAGGATAAACTGATAACACTTGAAGATTTTTAATACTGTATAATTCATTTCTTGCTCTTTCAGAAGCTAGTATTTTGGATTAACTCTTGAAAAATTCATGTTCCTTATTTTAATGACTGCTAAATTTAGTTGCCTGGGACTAGTTCATTTCCTGAGCACATGAGAGCAGTCATGTTGTTGAACTGTTTGCTTGAGGCATCATGTTGTTTCACATAAGAAGAAACTTCAGTAACAGCGAATGGAAGTAACATAAGAGTTATGCCAACATTCATTCCATTGCCCATAATGCAAATGCATACAGGTTTATCTTATACCTGTCCCTTTTTCAGCATTTGGAAGGTCTTGGCCCTGGTTAGTCAGCTGATCACACCAGGCTTCCCGGACTGTCATTGAAAACATAAACTTCCATGCTTTTAAGTTTCACTATTATGTGTTCATGATTGAAACATTACGGAGGTAATCACCATTGTGGGTGGTAGCAAGGGTCATATGTGTATTGGATTCTGCTTTTCTAAAGTATGTCACCCACCATAATATGAGTAACAAAAAAACAAACATAAATCTGTCTCATGTGGTGGGTGTGGAGTATGGGTGATAAAATGTATTTCCAATACAGGAAAACATAATGTATAGTAACAACATAGTGGGAAAACTGGTCTAAATTGATCAGCAATAATTTGACAAGTGATTTGGATGAAGAATCAGCTCTGGGTGAGGACAATTGGATGCACTTTCTGATCATAAAATCGACTAGTGAAAACCAAGAAGTAACGGAGCATTCAAATTTTATCATTGCAAAATCCCAGCTTAGTTTGGATGGAGTGACAAAGAGTATAATGAGCAGGTGAGACAAATTGCTTGCTACGTGTAGCTGTAGAGTGTAATCTAATAATCTTTTTCAGTCAAGATGGATTTTGGAGATGCCCACCAGTGTATCTTGACATAAATTACTGAACTCTAATGTGTTGTACAACCTTTGGATGATTGCAGTTTGTCTGAGATGTTTATAATTAAGATAGCATGGGGACTCTCTCATAAAATGAATATATTTTACTAAAATAGCAACTTGGTTCTCAGCAACACTTGCATGCAGATGTTAGACATGATTCCAAACAGCACCTTCATGCAGATGTTTGACATGATTCGAACTAACACTTGCATTCAAATGTTAGACATGATTGCAACCAACACCTTCATGCAGATGTTTGACATGATTCGAACTAACACTTGCATTCAAATGTTAGACATGATTGCAACCAACACTTGCATGCAGATGTTTGACATGATTCGAACTAACACTTGCATTCAAATGTTAGACATGATTGCAACCAACACTTGCATGCAGATGTTTGACATGATTCCAACCAACACCTGCATGCAGATATTTGACATGATTCCAACCAACACTTGCATTCAGATATTAGACATGATTTCAACCAACACTTGCATGCAGATGTTTGATTTAAGGACTTAGATTTAGATTATTTAGTTGCATTGATCAAAGCTGAGTATATAAACATCATAGTGGACATTTATTATCCATAATCTATCTTTAAATGCCTGAAATATGGTCACCAAAAAGATGGTTGCAAGTTGAGATCAGTCTGACATGGATAGTTGCACCTGGAAGGATATGATGCCAAACTATGACCCTTTCCAATTATCATCCAACTGCACCTACAAGATGTATCTGAAAGAAAACCCAGGGCCCTCAAGTGGCAGAATGGTCTATAGTGCTCACTGTTTATGGATCACTGCCATCTCACCTCTTTCTGCATGGGGTCAAATCTTCGGCTCAGAAATGTGGATATGTGGGAAAGCTTGCCAGTAGCTTCTCATAGGTTGGTGGTTCTTTCCGGGGTTTTCCTAGGGTCTTACTCCACCAATTATACTGACTGCCATGTAGAGCCTATATTGTGCTGAAAAATGGTGTTAAACCCTATAATAACAACTATAACAACAAAGAAAATCCCATAGAATGATTGATACATGACAGATTCCTCTGGTACCTTTAATCAACAATCTACTGTCAGACTTTCAGTGTGCATTTAGATGACAGAGGAGCACAACTGACCTGCTAAGCACACTTAAAACAAACTATTCCTAACTGTGAAAATATTATTTACAGACGGCAGACAGTAGATTTAAAATATGTCCTTGGTTTGTATACTGAATCAAGAAATTGTAATTTTAAACCTTGTTCTTGGTCTGTATACTAAATAAAATTCAAGTTTCATAGGTCTTGTCCTCAAATTGTATTCTAAATCAAGAAACCAGTTTCACACTAAATTAAAACATTGCAGTTCCACACCTTGTCCTCGATTTGTATACTACTTCTCCTAAACTACTTGGCGGATTGACATGAAACGTTACACACACATTCATCCCATGGTCTAGTTGGTTTAAAATGGGAACTCTCAATTATCCAAAATGGCAACAGTGGCCATCTTGAAAATTTTACTACAACATTTACTATTACTAATACTACTGAATCAAAGTCAGATTGATATGGTGTCTTCTCCATAAAACTTCTTATCATGTCTAGTTGGTCTTGAATGAAAATGGTACTGATCTCAGATCTGTGGCCATCCCGATAATCTTTTAATTGCTACTCCAGAAGTCTCCATCATTCAACATGATATTTGTACTAAAAGACTTGTTATAATGTCTAGCTGGTTGCTAAAAAACTGTTGCCAGCTTGATATCTATTACGTCTGTCAGTTTGAAAATCTTGTTAGTGTTACTGTTTATGACTAACGGGGTTTTATCAAAAGACTTTTTATGATGTAAGGTTGGTACATCTATCCCCTGTTATAGTGTGGTAATCATTATCCATAACTGCCAACCGTGTTATGTACCGAACAGCAGTATAGTGAAAATCATAAATAACTTTGAATGTATTTGTTTGTTGGGTGGGTGGGTAAACAAAATGCCCATCAGATATGTAGTATTATTATGTATGTAAATTATGTTGGATTTTTGCTGCATGCCATTTATACATTTCATTGGTGATATTTTAAAAAGTCAAAAAATATTTTACCAAGCTTTAGATTGATTTTTTTCAACTCATATTTTCACACACGATATAGACCAGATGGTGATAAAGATTAAAAACAATGGTATAAATAGCTCATTTTGATAAATATAGTTGCCAGTCATAATGTCTGCATTAAGTTTAAAGTGATTACTGTTTTTGAAGAAAAATAGATTAAATTCAAATTGCTTGTGAGGCTAGTGCAGCCTGATATTTACAGCTTCATTCTTTTTCATTATTAACTCACATCACATATTTACAATCTCTATACCAGTTTGCAATTAAATTAATAATAATATTGCAGTAACAAGTGCACTTAGTAATGTTGTGATTATTTTATTCAATAAAATATCTCATTTTCAGTTAAAATCATTAGTTACCAAGGTTGATTAACGACTGAATAAGTTTCCATTAATTGTAGTACACTTTTAGCAATTCCAGAACAAAGAATATCAGAAAAAAATGAAAAACATGCATACATGGATGCAATCCAATTTAAATTCAATTATGTTCAAAACAAAAAGTACTAATCCAAATAGAATAACATGAGTGTAATGGCTTTCTAGCCACACGAATCCTTTCTCAAAGGCATATGTGGCTTTTGAAAAAAGCATGGATTTTTTTCCCTGGTCATTATCATTAGTAAATCCTGTTGTTTGGGATGCAAAATTTTCTTTTCTGGTGCCTTAGAAGAATTGGACGATGTCAGCATCAGTTTTAAATTCAACAGTGGACATTCCCATCAGTTTTAATCCAGTGTTGGACATCATCAAGAGTTAAAATGTGCCCATAGAACAACTTTAGCCTTTTAAACAGCTTCCTCTGTGAATCACTTAAAATTACAAAATCCTATTCACAAACTAAGCTTTAATTTTCCTGGACATCTCCATCACGAGATTAAATGTCTTCACACGTAAATACTGACAAGGATAAAAAAAACCTTTAAATCTGGAAAGTGACACTTAATTGATTGAATAGCCTTTTTTTGTACTGTAGCGTCAATATGCAATGAATATCTATTTCTTTCTGGGCTGTACTGCAACAGATTAAAGAAGGCAGTAGCAAAAGATGTGCCACTGCTAATCCTTTCTGTGATCTGATGCGATTTAGGTGTCAATAAACAATAGTCGACAATAAACTGGTTCTCTGTATAATCAGATGAAGTCACTGATCTTCTGGAATAGCTGTAATGTCAAAGGAAATTGAGCATGTCATGTGTACTTAAGCCAAATACAGTAGCTGATAGGGACCAAGGACAATTGTGGCTAATTATGGACATGGATAATTTCAGGTATTATTAGCTGTTTGGAATACAATACCTTACCTTGCCTGAATACAATACAAGGACACAGAAAATGTGTGTCAGTTTCGGTAAAGTTTTTCGTTTGTTACATTTCCTAGACCCTTAGATAATTTTATTTCATACTTGAGATAAATTATATTGAAGTTAAAACAATTCATTGGATGACAAATATGCTTACTATATTGATATTGGGATCATTTGCTGAAAATGTCTTTAAGGTTTTGATACTATTTTCATTTGCATATGTTTACTATACATCTAGATGGATTTTGTAGCTATATTGGTCATCGACCAGAAGAGTTCATTGGATAATCATTTCTCCATCTGTATGTTCGTTAGTGCAAGTTTACTACATTTAACGATGCTGACCTAAAAATGTACTGAACTGCAATCAGGATAAAATTTGCAAAGCTGTCTGGAACAAACTAGGACAGGAAATATTGTTCCAGGTACACTATACACATCACTCACAACAAGATTGAAAATTCAAAACTCTCACAAGAACTATTTTAAAGACAACAACAACTAGAAATGTGTTGCATTCTTCAATATTTGTCAAACACCCTCAAACAGCACCAACTGAATTAAACACTGTATCAAGCAAAAATTCTTGCACTTACCAGTCAGAGTGATTCATTCATCAGTCCACACACTATCCCACAAGGAGATTTTTGTATAGCATATCATTGCTCTAGTTATAGCTACTCTTGCCATATTTCCATAAAAGAAAATATTAATTTCCAAGAATATTATGAATTAGAAATACCCATCCCTACATACTGTAAACTGTATAGCAGTCTGTACCCTGTATTGTAACGTATACCATTGCCTACCATTAAACTTTTTCCAAATTAGAACTGATGAAGTTAAAAGTTATCCATATAAAAATATGAATTACTTATTGTCATTTTCATGTGACATCCATTGAATAAATGTGATAATGCAGTAATAAATATCCAATGGGTCTGTTTCTTTTTTTCCCCTTTTTTTTCGTGGCATAGAACTTAGGGTTGACATGTCACCCCATTGCCCTCATTAACATGTTTGCATAAATGCACATTACTGTTTTTTTTAACAACAGTACCATATACCACAACATGTTCATTGTGCAATGCTTCTAACATGTAACTATAACTTTTTATTTATTTTTTCATCTTTTCTAAGAGTGGCATTTGTAACTATATTTAACTTAAATAATTATTCAGATATTCATCAGAGTACAAAACCTGATGACCTATATATAGAGTGTAAAGCAATAATAATACTTGATGAATAATACTGCATTTTGAATCTGTTAACATAACTGCAAAAGTGCAGGGTTACTTTAATTTAATTGGGGGAAAATATAGGTGAGAAAAATAATCTCACTCTGTTTGTATCATGACAAGGAAATCCCGACAGCGCCCTCTACAGAGATCGAAAGCAGATGTGTTAGACCTTATAGACAGGATGTCAACCAAACTTCCTGCTGATTGTCAACGTTGTCTTCATAACAAGCCATTTCTACTCCGAATATTTAACCTTGGATATATTTCCTTTTCTCAGGCTGAATAAAAACTCTCCTGGCTCAGCTATCCAGGATGATAAATTTCTCTTAAATTGTAATATTACTGATTTTAGATTAAAAATTATACTAGGTAGATCTTTTGTTGTTGCAGTCTACATGAACAATGCCTGAAGATTGGCGCAAGTTAACAATGCAAAAACTGATACAGGTCATTTCCCCCAGATTTCCTCACTAGTTATACTGTCTATTTAAAAAGACTTTGTATATCTTAAGTATTGTTCAAAAAACCTTCCTTTATTTTGGTGTATGATTAATGGGTGTAATATGGGTTAGCCTTACTGCAGATGTGCACCTTTCAAAAAACTGCTAGCACCATTTGGTCATTTTCACTTACTGAACATTTTTACATTTGATATATTTGGTAATTTATTCAATGCACTTTCAGAAGCTTGTATTGTCCAGTCTGGCAAATTTCATTTTGCCCAATTGTAATAGTTGCTAGTGTACTTTAGACTAATTAAGGCTGATACTTTTATCACAAGGGAGAAGTCATCTTAGTTATCAGTCTGCTTAGATCATGTACAATAGACTAATTCAGGCAGATTTTTTTAGCACAAGGGAGCAGTTATTTTAGCTTGCAGTGGGCTTAGATCATGAACAATTTTCAAAAGTACAATATCCAAAGAAATGTCAGCCATATTTCATCAAAGTTGCATAGAGGTATGCCAACATTCTCTCCACTGTGCATTTTTAAAATGCAAACAACTTCACCTTACATACATAACTCTCTGAAAAGTACATAATTACTGGTGAGCGCCACCTAGATCATGTTATAGAAGTACAGATGTTACGACCAAGAGGCTTAAAGCATGAAACAAAGAGTGACAACCAGCAGGTTTTGTCTAATTTTTTACAATTTATAATGCCCCTAAAATACAAAATAAAAGAATTAAAAATGACTTACAATAATAATGAATTTATTAAATTATACTATTTGTATTAATTTCATTAGATCCAATCAATCCAATTACATTCCAAAGGTATTCCAAATGAAACCTCTGATGTCATTATGTACCAACAACACAAAAAAATCATTTTATAAATCCTAATGCCCTTAGATGTTTCATAATAAATTCTTAGAATTATTAATGTCTTTGTTACAGCTGTAGTTCAAATAAATGATATTACAAGTAAATAACCAAATTACTCAGTGTAGCTCTTCCAAGTTCAGTAATGTCAAGAACAAGAAATTCTACAAAAATCCTTTTATATAGGAAAATAATATGCTGTAACAATACAATATAATACAAAGCTTTAAAATGAATCACTATTATTTCAAAATACTCTGATTGATGTTATGATTATATCTTTTCTTTAGGAGGGAATGTGTTATGTGTATCTGTATTGTGTGCTTAACTCTTGTTCATTATTGAGTAAATCTATATTGTGTTGAACTTCTTTCCATGGTGGTAGATGATGCTTTAAAATAATGTAACCATTTTGAAATTGCCTTTTGACCTCAGAAGATGTACCTGCTTTTTAGTTTGTGACTTATAAATAGGCTATTTATTTATGTTTGAGTTCAATGTATATTTTTAATTGAAATTTGAACGTTTCTTACTTGAACTTTAGACTCACATATTGGTCATTTTGTTTGGTCTTCATTTTTATAGAAGATTCTTCATAGAACTTTTTCATTCCTATGTTAAGTTCAGTTTCTAAAGTCACTGTTAGTTTTGTTCAGATCTAATATAATCTTTTCATAAAATGGTTGATCACACATCATGTAATGCAATCACATATTAACCATCTCTAAATATGATTCAACAACAGTTAGATTATCCCCGATCCAGTCTGTGCAGTAATCAACACGCAAATTGAGTTTCGAAACATGTCACCATGTTTAGGTGGTTTGGGATTTGCTTGCGTAGAAAGGTCAATGATGGTTAATTGTCTTGTTCATTATGCCATATTAAAAAATAATTATTGTATCACACAATTATGCTTGCATACTGTGTATGATGCTTCTTGAAAACCCATACTGTAATTCTAACGCAGGTCCATGCGCATGATGGTTCAACTTTGGTCATTGAAATTTGTTTACATTTGTGGCAACCTCTGGCCATGGTTGCACATGCGAGTCTACAAAACGTCTGCAGCGATGTCACCGCTGCGTTAACGAAGATACCAAGAATACAGTGGATCAAATACCCTAGTGAAAAACATGTCCCCTTATACAATCACTGAACATGGGTGGGAATAAAATTCAATTCCAACAATGGACCGAAGCTTGAAGAAGAACTTATTAAACACATTGATGCTATATGTTACCGACATGATCTCCTGCTTAAAAAGCATCAAACAATATAAATCTCAGCTATGATTTGAAAACGACCAATCCTACTCTCAGGGAAAGAATAGCTAGACTGATCATCAAAGGACTCATGAAGACTAAGATTCAAACTAGCGGACAAAGTCCATTAATTGGAGACAAAGTGCATTAATATAATAAACCGAGTCACAATTTAATGCAGTTCACTTGGTTATTGGACAGGTGAAGTTGCTACGGAGAAGCTAGCGAGCACAGTAAAAGTCCCCATCCCATGTTGCTGCCAAAATCAGCATAACCTACCTGCAAGAAGGAAAATTGATAGTGGATGGTCTAATGTGAGGATACCCAGCAAAGTTCATCAGGATAATCTTCTGTTTTTCCTACATGATGGGGTACGATGGCACACATACAAATACGCTTTAACCGTTGTAAATGTTGCCGCCAGATTAACAGAAGCAGAGGCATCTACGTCTAATATTCAGCAGATGCTTTTTAACTTATTTATGAATGGCCACTGCTAACATAGCCACGGCTGTTGTGAGTAAATCTGGGTAAAGAATTTATTACACCTCATCTGCATTGTTAACAAAATAAAAGATGCCGGTTCGTGTTGAACATTTTAATATGCTTTGCAACCAGGCCATTATGAAACGATTTAACCATATACATGTTGAATAGTTATTCGGAAATAAGTGACCACAAACATTACTGTTGATTTGTGAAGCTAGGTCTCACGAATGAGTAGCATGACTTTCATCTGACATAAAAGCGCTTAAAATTAAACCATCTGCACAATTGGGTTAACACCTGCTGAGGCGATTTGGCAGAAGATTGTGACAGTTTCCCACGATTTCACAACAGCTGCCTTTATACCAAAACCATGTATTTGGTATCTGGATGAGTTCGAAGGCAGGCAATGTTGTGCTTCTAATCCGGTGTGGACCATTGATATATTTACAATCTCAGATCGAATTGGTACTCAAAGGTGAGCACTGTGTTACCATTTTTCAGCTGCAGACGAACTATCAGGAAAGCGACCAATAGGAGCATTTGTGCGAGAGGGATTGCAAGTCTTTCCCATGGACGCTGAACTGCCACTAATTTTATTTTGAGATAAACGCTTTCATCAACAGTCTGTATCCGTGTACACCATCTTGATGTCATCATACCGGCTTGAACTGATAATAAGACAGGTGTTTGAGCAGTTTAGACAAACTCAACACTGACAAGCTGACGTAAACAGTCTTTATTACCGATAGCTTTAGTTTTGAATTGTGTTTACTGTGCATGACAATGTCCGCGCCAGGGAAGATGTTCCAGGACTCAAAAGCTGGGTCTGCGATGAGCCTTGAAAGCTTGTATTGTTTACTATCACGGACAAGAACTTTGCATATGCGTTTGCATATGTTCTTCTTGGGTTTCCCAAACAGTGTTGTTCTTGTTGTATTCATTTGTAGATAAGGCAGCATCCATGCATTGTGGGAAACTGTTGCATCCAGTTTTCTACTGATATCACCAGCATACAGGGTCGACAACACTTTAATTTTATAAAAGAAAAAATTTGATTGAACAAGAACTAGGATAGACCTGGGTGTTCCTTACTCCATAGCTTATGATAGCTCTCTATGGCCGTACATGCATATACATGTACCCAATTGGAGATGCAGCTGGAAGGTCTATATGTGCACTGCATAGAGTTTCTCTTAATTCTCAGGTTTGGCACCATTTTGGATTGTGTAAACTGGCATCCAGAATCATTCACTGTTTCGCACTGATATTGGGATAGTCGCGGTGAACATCCAGCTCTACTAGTGGATTATCATTGTGGCGGAGGTGAAGCTCGTCTTGATACACCAGGTCAGCTTCAGAAGGTACCCATTATCAGTATTTATTATATTATCGTTTGTATTTTTCCACTTACATGTGCGCGGAATTAATTTATCCAAACCCACCATCGGGCACGGGCTGCATCATCACCCATTCATACCAGTTTTAAGTCTAGATAGATAATGTGGATGTTTGAGACTGTGTGGTCCTACATGTCCACTAGCAGATTATTAGCTCTAGTTGAGTTGTTCCTCACCAGTGAAATCCTGCAGCATATTCCACGTGCATCAAGAAGATGCTGATAAGTGTTGATGAGTAGTTTCAACTCACCCTAGCTTTGATACAAAAATGTTTTCCAAAGCCATTCCCGCTGATGAAAAATAGAGTGCAGGGAGGTCGAGCTTGTACATACATATGGCTGTAACACAAAACGCCTTAAAGACATCTGCAAACTGTAACACATTCGCAATCAGATACAGATCGTGATAACGCCAAAGTTTTTACAACCAACAGCGAACCAGACATTGTTTGCATGTGCGTAGTCGTTCATGGAAATACCTTTGTGAGACAACAACGAATGAAATTCTTCAATGGGTGGCAAGTGAGTTTCACTTTTCCCATTCAATCATTTTCTTGTCGGGTTTTACTCCTTTGCGGGTGGTCAGCACAACCGTATTGGCTAGTTATCTTTAAATCGATCCCCAGATAGAGACCCAAATTAGGCTCATGAGGACGTTCTGGAGGGTTGCCAGTGTTTAGTGGAGGGTGGCAAAACTAATGTGGACACTGGGTTGTGATCCTACATACAAATATATTTTAGGTCACTGCCCTTAAAGGATAGGAACCACAGTTTTAAACGGTATTGCCATTTACTACAAGGTCAAAGACAAGCAATATTCTTTATTCTTTAAATGATCCGATATAATCTAAACTTAAGCATAGCTCACAAAAGGAGAACAAATGCCAAGGAATCAAGATATTAAACATACGGTGATAATCTTCAAATAAGTAACAAGAATGATTAGAACCAACAAGTTTTGTATAATTGAAAATATATTTTTTGGCCTAAGATATAAAGTAAAAGATTTTAAAAATAACTTACATGATGGAGAATTAATTCCAAAAGTCCTAAATGTTCTATCAATTCCAAATGGTATAGAGTAATCCAAATGATTTCCAAAGGTATCCCAAATGATTGTGATGAGGTATCAATAATACGAAGAAACACTTTGTTATAATCCCAAAATGTCGATAAATGAATTTTTAGTAATTCCGTTACATCTAGAAATCCAAATAGTATTTAAATGAATTTTTATTCCATACAGATATGATATATCAGACTAGTCTTTAACTGAATGTTGGAGCACTATAATTTCAACGAATGATAAACTGAATTAATCAGTCCTCTCAATATGACTCGTCAATGACTGATAGTAATACTAAGAATGCCTAGTTCTACGAAATAATTCTATTATAAGGAATACCAATATGCACTGGAAAGAATGCAAAATGAGACTTAAATGAATCATCTTGGTATTTCAAATCACCTTATCAGTAACCATCAGCTGTTCTAAGACTGACTAATCATATATTGGGTCATCTTGGCCTTTGAGAACTCGTGCCCTAGAGTTAGGTCACGTGGTGTTTACTTGTTTTAGTATATCTCAACCTTGGAACTTTATGAATGAATCGACGCACCTGATAACACAACTCATCTTACAGTGCAACATTACTGTTGGTAAATCATCTAAAATTAAAAAATATTAGTAATTAAATAAACCTTATGAACTCAAATTATGAATAATATACACAATATATGTATGCATAACAATGACTTTGTTAGATTTTATTGATTATTTGTTGATGAAGACGAGTTGGGGTTTGAAGGACATTTTTAATCAAAGACATTAGCTATTTTTAGTAGATGGCCCACAGTTATTATGAGAATTTATCCCTGCATGAAAAAGTTTAGTAATATATGGGATTCTCTGGTTGTTTTAGGTATATGTGTTTAGTAATTGGATATGGGATTAGTTCTCTGTATTTAATATTTAGATCATGTTTTGTATTGTATGGTGTATATTACTAATACTCTACTTCAAAAAGCGTTTGTTTAAAGTCATACAAACGTGAAACAAAACAAATCCCTGCATCAATTGGTGATGTGTGGTCATCAGGTGATTAGAGATCATTATTTGTGATATTCATCCGTTTAAGAAGCCTTATTTTGACAATGACATTTGACTTGAGCTTCTTATAAGTAGTGACAAATAATAGGCCTTAAGCCAGTCTCACTCAGGTGTTTGATTTTCTCAGTAGCGAGACGCCCTGCGTGTAACTACGTTGCGTGATTCTATGATTGTACAAGACTCGTCGGTGAATTGGACAAAACTAGGTACCTTGATGATTTCTTTGGATGCTCCATTATTTAGTAGTGTTATTTTGTATCTACATTTAGCAAAGAAAGCTTTCAAGATTGCACGTGCACTGTACTGAAACAATAAAGGAAACAGCAAAATCACATTTTCTACATCATGGTAATTATAAAGCTCAGAATGAGCTGCTAAAATAAAGAAGGCAAACATACATGCATGCATGCATGCATACATACATACATACATACATACATACATACATACATACATACATACATACATACATACATACATACATACATACATACATACATACATACATACATACATACATACATACATACATACATACATACATATTTGGATCTTGTGTCTATAGTCTAACAGACATTTCGACACAAAGGAAGTCACAACACACATAATTGCTTCATTCCATTTACTATTTTAGTGAGATGTCGCTTCATACGTAGACGTAAATATTGAAAATTGAAAAACATAACATTGACCATTGTTCCACCTGTAGGAATTGATACATCCCAAAAATGAGACAACTATTACCCAGGTCATGAATGCAATTTACTAATCAGTCAATATCAATAAATCTCATTCAATTTCGTTAACTTAGAGCCTTAAAATTAGAACTGAGACAAACGTTTGTGTCTATTCTTTAATGTACCGATAAAGTGAAATTGTTTCCTCTCGAAAGTTTAATTTATTCCATTGAAGCCACGAACAGTTTTTAACATGTAATTTCATTTGGATAACAGCTTGTTAACTGTTAACAAGTATCATTTTTTAAAGAAAAGATGAAAGCCAAAGTAAACTGAGAAAAACATTCCATGTTAATAAGTTGACGATAAACTTATATGTGAACTTTGACTGCCAAATAGATCGGGAAAACAGTCATGAAGATAGAGACTGAATATGTGGACATAAATACAATCAGTATGAATCTGAGGAGAGTTTAGCACAGGATAATTAATTGATTACGATCATTCCGAGTTCAGCTTTAAAGATGACAATGCCTTACACAACACTTCTACACTGTCTAGTTCCTATAAGCAGTCAGATATTTGATTTTGAAATATGACCACAGTCAGCTGAATTTTCATGAAAATGTGTCACGTCCACAAAATCAGTTTAAGACAATCCATGGAGACAGTTAAAGCATTTTTATATTTAGTGGGAAAGTACTAGCAGTTTGTTTATGTCACTAAAAACGCAATAAAGCACTTTTCCCCACAACTTTTCCAATTTTTAAACGTAAAAACCATCCAAGTGTTTGGTGACGTGTGATCATTAGGTGATTAGATAAACTTATTTGTGGTTGTCCTTGATTCGAGATTATATGACGCATTGTCTAACCAAAGCATGTATACAATCAGTGGCCACGAAATTGCATTGAATGTAATTTATTTTTTTTTTCAGTTTCATTTTAACTTACTACGGAATTAGCCGTTCCTAATTTACATTAAAACTATTGTCAGATTGCATAATAGACCAACTAAGTTCATCCATACCTTCCTAAGTACATTTCCTTTCTTTTATTATGCTACTCATTTTGAATAGAGGCAATTATCAAGGTATGTAGTTTTACGTCTCTTGGCATGGTCATACGCAGGTATCACCTTTTAGGCTAGCAGCATCAACGATGCTAAAGTCTGGTGCTACAATATTGTTTATTTTCATGTCTGATACAGGGTGGATATATCAATGTGTAGACGCGGTTGAGCCACCAAGAGACGACGTTAAGCTACCAACTTCCACATAACGCTTTTCAAATGAATTTGCATTTTTTACATCTGTTTCTTTATATATATATATATATATATATATATATATATATATATATATATATATATATATATAGAGAGAGAGAGAGAGAGAGAGAGAGAGAGAGAGAGAGAGAGAGAGATTTGTGTAAATAGGTAAAACCTATCAATAAGGCCATTGAAGAGATTTACAGAAACTGAAATTATGAGTTGGTTACCAGCATGTAGGTGAATATGTTCTGATTTATTGATAGATTCATGTTACTTGATCAAGATCATTAGCTGGCTTGCATATAACGGAGACCATGACAGCAGGTTGGACGTTATTAAAGTCTCATTTAGATATTGTCCCGTCTTTACAAATCTTTGAACTGTCATTGAAATAAAACAACCAGAATGATAATAATAAACACATTTGGGAAAAGATTCTCCCACCCTCACTCCTCAGAGACAGAAGAAAGACGAATGATCTCTCAAATTTAATAATCCCGAGTTTTGAAACATGACAAAGAGAAAGATCTCGTACTGCAACAAGAATGACAGGAAATTTCTGAAGTGATTTAGAGACAGAGTAAAGTCAAAAAATTAAATATGTCGACTGAGAAAATATCTTAAGCAACTGATAGAAGATACACAAATATTTTAAATATCGGTAATCTTTCATCAACATTGATTTGGTGGAAATAACTAGTAGAAAACAAAATAGAAAATCTTATTGTTTTTCACAAGCAATAAGGAATGAGACTTCATTCTTAATAAATCAGGATTTGGAGCTCGTTCCAAATAGTAAATAACCCATTCCTTGTTGGAAAAAATGGAGCGCCTTGTCCAACCAAATCCTTTACCAGCATCTGTTGAAATGATCTTCTGCTTGACTGGTCTCTCTAACAAATTTAAAAAATATATTATACAATAAAAAACAGAAAGATCTTATAGTAATTTATTAGAATCAGTGGGTTTTTCAACTACATTATTTTAGGTCTAATTGTTTTTTCTATTTTCAATTTTTCCAAACGTTTGTAATATGTCAATGTTAAGTCGTGCAATTATTAGCTATAAGTATTATAAAGTCTGAATGGTAACTGTCAAGTGCTCTACAATCAGCCTCAATTATAAACGTTTTCAAATCGGTGCTATCATCATGTGATATACTTAAATAAGGCTTATCGTTTTACTCCCTTTAATAAAATAATGCATTTCAATTGAGAGCAGAAACAGAAAGAACAATGAAACAAAAAAGAACTATATTGTTTGTCTATAATCTTTTGGAAAGTAAGTTTTGCTGATCCAAAAAAGGCTAATGCGATTTATTTTTGCTGTAGATAGATGGATTTATGGAACAAAGACGGACGAGAAAAATCCACCAAAAAAGAAGAAAATGCAAGAAAATCTTCGATACTTTTGATACTCAGCAAAATATTTCTTTACACACCAAAAGGGATAACAATTACATCATATAAATCCAGTTCCCCTCACCTCCAACCCAGCTTTTTATATTAAGTCTGCCCTAAAGTACGTATCCACATCGCCCCAAACCAACCCAGCTTTCCATGTTATCTCTCCCCTTAGTAAGTATGCATAAGTAAATACTTTCAGTGCATTGATTTTCATTTCTTTTGAATAATTTAGCTGAATGTAAAGTTTCTCTTACCACATGTAAATTTTCCTCTCTCGTTTGGGTCAAGGATTTGTCCCCAGTAGGTCACATAGATTTTCTTCGGCAGAACAACCCTCCCTGAAAATGTAATTTCTCACTCTTACGATGCACAGTGTGCGAGTGTATTACATTGTTTTGTACAACTAATGGAGGAAATGTTTGTATTTGAGCACGTCTCTTATTACGGAAATGTTGCATTATAAAGACTGGAAACAAATCTTGCTGATAAAATGTAATGAGAAACATGTTATAGCTTTAAATCCATACTTTCATCCATTTGGACATCCAAACATTCACACGTCTAGGCATCCATACATTCATACGTCTAGGCCTCCATGCATTCACTTGTCTAGGCATCCATACATTTATACATCTAGGCTTCCATGCATTCTTACATCTAGGCTTCCAAACATTCATACGAGCTCTCTACAATCGTAAGTACTAGCACATCTATCGACCGACAGATCCAAATTTATCATGATAATCATTATCGTCTTCATTAATTTTGATGTTGTTATTTTTCATCCTCCTTCTCGTTATTATTATTATTATTATTATTATTATTATTATTATTATTATTATTATTATTATTATTATTATTATTATTATTGTTGTTGTTGTTGTTGTTGTTGCTCTCATTCTTCTTATTCTTCTTACTGCTCCGTTGGACCAAGTGGCTAGTGTGACCGACTAAGACGTGAGAAGTTGCTGGTTCTAACCCCATCCGAGTCATACCAAAGACTTCTAAAATTGGTACCAACAGTTGCCTCGTTTTGCGCTCAGCATTAAGAGGCTAGTGTTAGGACTGGTCGGCCTAGTGTCAGGATAATGTTACTGGGTGGGATATGAACTTAAATGTCTGCAGCATGATGCCCCCAATGCTCGACATCACTATAAACTGCTACGCGGCACATATCGTAGTGATATGACTGGAAAATTAATAAAGATAAGTTAAAACACCAAACCACACACACACACAAACACACACACACACAAACACATACACACACACACCCTACCTACCTACCTTCTTCTTCCTATCATTAGTAGTAGCAGTCGTAGCATAGAAAGAAAAGAAGACACTAGTTAATTTCCTTACTTGGTATTGGTCTTTTCTTGGCTTCATCGGTCAACTTTACAAATTTACTTGACTCGACTTTTGTTCTTATGACCTCCGGAAGAAATCCGTAGTTGGCGTAGAGATCCTGGAAATATTGTTACGTAACTAAAATTTCTTCGATACGTGATATTTGGGACTGGGTGGTGTTGTATACAAAATAACCTGAACAAATGAATATTGTTTCATTTTCATGCATTCTACTCGAATTTTGTTGGGTTCTTTCTAGCAGCGTATCCATTCAAGATGAACTTTGTGAAATGAGTAATCAGTCAATGTTATTATGTAATACTCACTATTATCCCATTGTTTTGACGAAGTCATTTTCGATTACATTGGTTGTGGCGTAGTGGACTTTTTAACAATTCATAATTTACCAGCAATATATTTGGGACGCAATTTCCTAGCTTACCAGTCACATAATGGGTCTTGGAAAAGTAAGAAAAGCTATTGACAGGAAACGTTTAGACAAAACAGTCTTGAAACAGTCATCATTTCCTGATTGACACTGCAAATAATAATAATAATAATAATAATAATAATAATAATAATAATAATAATAATAATAATAATAACAACAACAACAACAGCTTTTTAAGTAGAAGAGGCACATATGTCCAAAGCAAAATATGAAACAAATTTAATAAAATGTGTTTGCCAACAGGATAAGGTACAAGGCTAAAAGCCATATAAAATCAGTCTCCGTGGTGGACTTATCATAGCTAACATGCAATGCCGTGCATATTAAATACTAAGAATGAAATAATGAATGAACGAACGAACGAACGAACAACATTAATAATAATAATAATAATAATAATAATAATAATAATAATAATAATAATAATAATAATAATAATAATTGAAAGTACCAACGATTTTGTCCTAATTCTTACCTCCACGTTGGAATCGACGTATGAATATTTTTTAGATGTCACAGCATACATCTTGGCACATATTTCCGCAATGTCGATTTCAGGACTGAAAAAAAGAATTAATACATTGTATATACTGTCATCGACTTAATGCAACCGACATAGAGTATCAGTATTAATCAGCACTGTGCAATTCTATAATATATTATCTCGTCAAAAGTACTATTATTCTTGCCATTAAGCAATATTTGTAACCAGAAAATATTATTCTGTTTTACAAAAAAAGACGATGCAGTTTTCTTTTTTTATAATTTGTAAGGTATGTAGACACTTTTTTGTTTAGTTTGTTCTAGGCTCATTTCGCTCTCAGATGAGTCTGATAAATATTTATAGGCTGGAAGGAAAGAAAGAATGAGTCTTTGATGTTAGGGCACCATTTCTTTAAATAATACTCTGGTCTTTGTATTTACGCCAATTTCTTTTCTTACTAATCAGATAATTGCGTGTTCAGTTTAATAAAACCAGCACACATTAAAGACTTTCATTAGAGACAAAGTTGTTATAATTTTCGACACCTTTGCTGAAAATGAGTTCACTAACTACAAAGCGTGATAGTTTTTTTATAACAAAAATGAAGGAAATCTCACCACGTGTACCCCGCAACCAGTCTTAAATTGGAAAAACCCTCTGCTATTTTTGTTTGAAGCGCAGCCTCGATCTCGGCTCTTAGGCTGCAGGAGTCCTGAAAATAAAGCCATAAACGATATACAATCATCTAGACAAATGAACGCTTTTCTTCTATTACAAGTTGTTTAAACAGTCGAAAAAAGTTCAAACACAAAAATGTATTGCCATTAAAAATTGATGAATATCAGAAGTCCACCTGTCTACTACTAACAGAAGTCATTAAATTGGTGTTTATGTTAAATTTTTACGAGCCTGTATTTGAGATTATATTACGTCATTGAACCATTTGAGAAAGGATTGTCTTACATGGATTAAGTCAACTGCATACAGGTTAGACACAGACAGTGGGCAGTCCGTTACAATTATGAACTAAATGATAAATAACATTACAAATATTCATCCAGATCGCGTGACAATTTTGGTATGAATTGAAACAATATATGGAGAAAATAATGAAATATTTCATAAGAAAAATTGGAGAAAAAAAGGAAATATTTCATTAAAAAAGTTTTCGTTATATTGTTTCTGGTGATTTGTCCTAAGTTGGTCCATAAATTTAATACGACGAATCACCTCTCTTTAGTTATTGAGCTTACAAAGGTATTTTGTATTGGTAAAATTGGCAAAATTGTCACCTTCTGCAATTACTGCATCTCGTAACCTGTAAATGACTGATTTGAATACGAGAAGGTTGTAATGTGCAATAGGATTGAGATCATTAAACATATAATAACTTTACACCGTTACATATTGAAGAAAATATTTCCAGACAAATTCCCAATGCTATTTTACACGTGTTCATGTACATAGTATTAACATACAGATTACTTAGCAATTAGTTCATACCGAATAAATCTTGGATATCAATATTTGTTCCTGCGACACTATTTGCTTGTATTTCAAGAGCTTCTTCTCCCTTCTGCTCATCGTTGGATTTGCTTCATCGGGAATTTTCTCAATCGTTTCCCATAGGGTCTCGTTCGTATCATACCTTGTGGAGAAATACTGAAAATAAACCAGAATATGTATGGCTGTCTCTGTTTTTACGACAGTCGTTGAAAAATATGAACTCGCACGCATGGTCATGTTCCGATACGTAATAAAAGAGTTCCAAAGTGAATTAACCTAAGATCTGAATTTCATTTCGAAGTAGGGATAATCAGTTGGAAAATCCTGGGAATTTCTTTTCCTTTAACAAATAAGCCCAGGGCAAATGCAAAATTGTAGAGCGCTATCATGGTCGCGTGTCAAGCATATGTTAGCAGTTGAAGAATGCTAACATACCTACTGCATTTAGTTTATCCTAAATTAATAGAGAATGTTGAGCTGGATATTCGCAGCTTGTGCG
>JAEAOA010000198.1:1179339-1206218 GCA_016746295.1 Potamilus streckersoni
ACCCACACAAGGCTTGAGTTTCATCAGTTGATAGAGTACTTTTTGGCGTGTGTAAGTATATGTTGGCCCTTCATATGCTGGTCTAAAGTAGACAAGCATGGACGCCAATTTGAGAAACATATGGATCCTTTGAAAGCTGTAAAATAAATAAAATTGTTACATATCTCGCAAACGCTTAAAACATTCAAAAATCAAAATTTATTTGAAAGCAAAATTCTCCTCCGCCCACCCCCCGCAATAATAAAATGCCATATCACTGAATTGGTGCATTTGCTCCAGTCTGGTTGGTACAATTCCCACATTGTACCGTCAATTACTAAATTAAATACAGCAAGTAAGATTCATTGAAGCCACTTTATGATATTGCACGTGAACGCAGTCAAAAATATTGTGCACGGCTTTACACGGATTATAAGAAACCCTGACTACAAAAATACAAAATACACAAAACGCGATAGTTCTTTCCAGATTCAATGTTGTGTCACATTTAATGCATACGTGATTGAACCTGAATTCGAGCTAGACGTATCCGTAAACCAAGCAAATTTTAATCGGGGAGTGACTATTATCAGGCTAGTGTATGAATGAGAAACAAAATTCTTATGGATATAAGTAAAATAAAGAAAGACTTGCATCTCCGATTCTCCATTGGCTTTCCAGATACGTGGAATGTAAACTAATTCCTTATCAAGATCAACCATCTCGGGAAGACACGCAGCACGTGAAAGCTTTACAAAAGAATTAGTACTGTTGTCAGGTAATGACGTCAAATACATGTGACGTACTATCTCATAATAAGACAGTTGAAAACGTCATTGACTGTTATTTGTACCTACATTTAGCTAAGAAAGAGTGTTCCAAAAGGTCTTTCCCTCGCCCCATTGAAATGAGAAAAAACTACAAGGCAACTTATCAATAATTGACAATAATTCTTGAAAGTAGTCAGATATTGGCAAAAAAGTTAATAAATATTGATGTTTGTTAGAAATGAAATAAGGTGAAATATATTATTAATACGTGAATAATAATAATAATAATAATAATAATAATAATAATAATAATAATAATAATAATAATAATAATAATAATAATAATAATAATAATAATAATAATAATATGGACTTAGTGCACAATTTAGCTCCTACTATTTACCAGCTCTAAGAGCGCTTCAATGTTAGATAAAACATAAAGACATTTACAACGACAGTATTACAAAAATATATACCATGAAATTACAAAACAAACACATGCTGATACTAATTAAGGAAGTAGAAATCACTGAGTTTTTAAGTCTGTTCTTCTAGTCGATTTAGGTGAGTTTTAAGAGATACGGGTACTTGGAAGAATAAAAATTGTTTATAGATTGCAAAAGTCACTGTGAACTTTATTATCATTTGAACTGCGGTAAATTCTACTTAAAAGATTTAGATTTAATTATTACTCGAACTCGAAAAATTCGAAATATCAATCAATCAATCAATCAATCAATCAACCAATCAATTAATCAATCAATCAATCAATCAATCAATCAATCAGTACTGATTCTGAACAAATCCTGTATATAATTAAAACAAATATACGGGATTTGACAGAGGCTCGACATATATAGATTCAGGTTAACAAATACAATATTGTGAGGAGTGCTATTAATATCCGTCGCTGTCTAATTTTCCACGAACTCAAATGTTTCCATCCATCCAACGTTGACATTTTCGAATTTATTAGATATCTTGTAGACAGTCTATATCTTGTAGAATTATGAGATATCTTGCAGACTTTCTATGTCTTGTAGACTTTCTATATGTTTTAGTCTTTAGACATTTTGTAATTTATTAGATATCTTCTAGACTTTCCATATCTTGTAGACTTTCTATATCTTATATAATTTACTAGATATCATGTAGACTGTATTAGATATCTTGTAGACTTTCTACATTTTTTAAACTTTTTTAGAGATATTGTAGACTTTATTAGATATCTTGTAGACTTATTAGATATCTTGTAGACTTTCTATATCTTGTAGACTTTCTATATTTTATAGAATTTATGAGATATCTTGCATTCTTAATATATTTTATAGATGTTATTAGATATCTTCTAGACTTTCTATTTCTTGTAGACTTGTTTGGGATATTGTGTAGACTTTCAATATCTTGTAGACATTAGATACATTGTATGCCTTATATATCTTGTAGACTTTATTAGATATCTGGTAGACGTTTTTAGATATGTTGTAGACTTTCAATATATTGTAGACTTTATTAGATATCTTATAGACTTTATTAGAAATTTGGTAGACTTTCTATATCTTTGTAGATTTTATTAGATTGGGTGTCCCATCTGCAATTTCTCGAGTTTCTGGAGAGTCCGAACCTAGAGTGAAAGTCTCTGTTGCACTTGCTGCAGGTGAACATTGATGCTTGTTGATGCTCGTGCTATTTCGTCTTCCTCCTGGCTCTCTTTGTAGCACGGTTTGTGTTTATCCTTTTATTTGCTTTGTTAATGTCCTGTCTGACAGCAAGGAGCAAGCGGAGCTGTTGTCAACACAGCTCGCCCTGTTGATGACGTTTATGTTGGCCGTCTTCATGTCCTTCTTGCAGACATTTTTGTAACGCAGACGTCGCCGTCCAGTCAATAGTGTGCCTTCTGCTAGCTCGCCGCATGGTAGTTCCTTGGGTCTCTCTCTCTCTCTCTCTCTCTCTCTCTCTCTCTCTCTCTCTCTCTCTCTCTCTCTCTCTCTCTCTCTCTCTCTCTCTCTCTCTCTCTCTCTCTCTCTCTCTCTCTCTCTCTCTCTCTCTCTCTCTCTCTCTCTCTCTCTCTCTCTCTCTCTCTCTCTGAGGATGGTGATGCTGGAGCGTTTCAGAATCTCAAGTGTTGGGTACTTTATCCTGCAACTGGATGCTCAAGATGCGTCGCAGGCATCTCAAATGGAAGCTGTTGCGATTCATTTCATAGCTCTTGTATGTGGTCCATGCCTCGCTACTGTAGAGGAGTGTGCTGAGCACGCAGGTCTGGTAAATGCGCAGTTTGGTCTTCTCAGTGAGCTTGGGGTTGTTTCAGACCCTCTGATTCAGTCTGACCATAACTGCTGATACCTTAGCAAGCCTGTAGTTCACCTCAACATCAATGGACAACTAGCTGGAGATGGTGGACCCAAGGTATGTGTAGTTCTCAACAACTTCATGGTTGTACCCATCGATGGTGATGGTTGGAGTAGAGTCTGCATCCTGCGCCTTGATATTCGTCTTCTTAAAACTGATGGTCAAACTGATGGTCAATCCGAATTCTTTGCAGGCGTACGAGAAGCGACATACTAGCCGTTAAAGTATGTGATGTCAAGATTGCATCGTCGGCGAAGGGCAATTCAATGATGAGAACCTCTGTGACTTTAGTCTTTCCACTGAAAGGAGCGATGTTGAAGAGCTTCCCTTAGCCCATGTATGGATGTACACTCCGTCACTGAAGTCCTTGAAAGCGTACTGGAGGAACATGGAGAAGAAGATGACAAAGAGAGACGGTGCAAGGACACAGCGCTTCTTTACTCCACTGTTGACTGGGAAGGCCTCTGATGTTGCGCCGTTGATGCATACTGTGATTTGCATGTTTTGGGGAAACGATGTGTCGGCAGCAAGCAGCCAATCTTCTCCATGAGCCTGAAGAGTCCGCTCCGGCTAACCAGGTCAAACGCCTTTGTTAGGCCTATGAAGACAATGTAGCGGGGCATCGGATACTAATGACACTTCTCCTGCAGGTGGCATAGTGAGAATGATATGTTTACAGTTGACCGGTCTGCTCGGAGCGCAGCACTGGAATTCAAGGTAGATGCAGAAGACTATGGTCTGCAAGCGCACCAGTGCGACACGTGCGAAAGCATTTCTGATGATACTGAGGAGAGATGGCCCGGTATTTATTGCAGACACTGTGGTCTCCATTATTCTTGTAAATAATGATGATGTTGGTATCTCGCGTGTCCTAGGGGGGGGTGTCCCTGTTATCAGCATAGACAGAGGAGTTCATGCTAGGGCTGAAGTGCTTGAGGACTTCAGATGGGATGCAGTCGCTACAAGGAGCTTCCCTGAAGCTTGGTAGTCGGTGTCAGTGTTTGGCGAATACAATGTTAAAAACCTTTTCTTTCGATTGATAATTTACAAATATTTCTTCCTCATCCAAATTAAGAACCGTAATTCTTTTTTTTTTCGATTAAAAACATTTTCATAAAACTCTTTTGCAACGGTTAAAATTGGTGGGTCTGTAGTTTCCATCTTTATTTTCTAACATCAGATTAAATTTGATCGTGAACTCTGTATATTTGAAACTGTCAGACCAGGATATGGACTCTCCTGTGCAGCAACATATATTCTTAAATAATTATACTTGTTTATCGTGTTTTCCGTTGCAAGCGTAAAGTAAACTCGATTTTCAATGCATATATGGCATGTGTTATCTAATATTGTAACGCTATAGAGCATAAAAATATTAGGCGCTGTACTATGTACTAAGTCCATATTATTATTATTATTATTATTATTATTATTATTATTATTATTATTATTATTATTATTATTATTATTATCATCATTATTATTATTATTATTATTATTATTATTATTATTATTATTATTATTATTATTATTGTTATTATTATTATTATTATTATTATTATTATCTGTCACGGATGATTCAAATATTTCACCTAATTTCAGTTCATGGTTAAATAAATATTTTCCAAACATATATTTCAAATACGGAGCGGCACACACTTCCTTAGCTAAATGTAGGTACAAATAAATGTCAATGACGTTTTCTACTGTCTTATTATGAGATAGTACGTCACGTGTATTTGACGTCATTACCTGACAACAGTACCAATTCTTTTGTAAAGCTTTCACGTGCTGCGTGTATTCCCGAGATGGTTGATCTTGATAAGGAATTAGTTTACATTCCACGTATCTGGGAAGCCAATGGAGAATCGGAGATGTAAGTCTTTCTTTATTTTTCTGTATCCATGAGAATTTTGCTCTCATTCATACACTTACTTGATAATAGTCACTGCTCGATTAAGATTTGACTCCGTGTGTATGTCTAGCTCGAATTTCGGTTCAATCATCTATGCATTGGATATGACACAAAATTGAATCTGGAAAGAACGATCGCGTTTTGTGTATTTTGTATTTTTGTACTCAGGTCTTCTTATAATCCGTATAAAACCGTGTGAAATACTTTTGACTACGTTCACGAGCAATATCATAAATTTATTTATTGATTCTTACATGCTGTATTTGATTATAGTAATGTGGAAATTGTACCAACTAGGCTACAGCAAATGCCCTAATTCAATTTTGTTGTATATTTCGGGGAATCATGCCATTCAATGAATATTGAGTTTTGAATGTTTTAAGCGTTTGCAAGATATGTAGCAATTTTATTTACTTTGCAGCTTTCGAAGGATCCATATGTTTCTCAAATTGGCGTCCATGCTCGTCTACTTTAGACCAGCATATGAAGGGCCAACATATACTTACACACGCCAAAAAGTACTCTATCAACTGATGAAACTCAAGCCTTGTGTGGGTAAGGAAATAAATATTCATCAGTCTACCCTTTTTAATGGTTATTAAAAGCGTTAATATTGGCTCTTTACTATAAACAACGAGACTTTTTCTTGCCTTTTTGAATTCCTTGATTCTTTGGTTTAGAGTCAATTTCAAAGCTGTAAGGAAATCATGAAAGTATTTCTTCCTGCAGATCTTTCATCACCTATTTAAAATCTAATCACAAAGAATGGACTACTTGTTTGTAAAATTGCTTGCATTTGAAATATTAAAGAAAATGATGTTAATTGGATTCGTCGAATATGAATGCCATTCCATAATCTTCTTTGCAACTTTCGAATTCCCTGATTTACACCACTCTCTAACTTATGACCGACAGACACGCCAATAAGGGCAAAAACAATACAACTCTGAGCTAGGACTATGTTGTTAATACTTCAGAAATCTAAATGGGGAATATGGGTTTGTGTATACGGTAATAGTTTTATCCTTTGAAACCAGTCTAAGCTGACTGGTTCTGGGACACTTCAAATTAAGTTGCATTTGACTGACCCCAAAAATGTGTTTAAAGTCTAAAAGTAAAATATTAATTCTAAATATAACTTAAACAATAAATTTTTTCAAACTTATATTTTGCTGTTCGGCTTTTTATTTCGGGATGAAAATACAATGTATATTCATTTCTTGTTACAATGACAAAATTACCAATGCCGTAATACAAGGCGGTTTTGAAATCCGAGTTTTTGTAAACTTTCATTAATTCTACATGCATTGCAAATTCCAGATATAAATTTAATTTGCTGTAAAGAATGCAGTTCAATGATTACAAAGGCGATAAGATCATGCAAGAAAATATATTGCACTTATATTATAGCACACACATCTTTCACCATTGTTTTGATAACAATAGGGTACATTATTTAATATTTTAAAACTTAAATAATCTATTTATAAAAGGAACTTTAACTTTAAATTGACTCTATGCCTTTAAAAACAACATATTATTTCAACTTTCTTGAATATGAAGTTTGGGTACTAAACAGTGAATAAAATAAAGTATTCCATATTTTTGCGTTTATGTGAAATTACACGCAGCAACTAAATTAAGCAGAAGAATGATATATTTTATAGTCATTTAACTAGTGGAGTAGTCTTTTTTAACGCCTCTGTAAAACAAATTGTTAAACATATTACCAAGATGTAAGTCCTATAGACATTTGAATTGATTTTAGTTCCTGAGGTACAGCAACTACTTGATATAATGCAGGAAGCGGCATTGGCTTATAAACTTGATAAAGCTGAGTTGGAAACTGCAACCAAGGCACCTGAGCAGTTGTAAGTGTTGAGAGAGAGAGAGAGAGAGAGAGAGAGAGAGAGAGAGAGAGAGAGAGAGAGAGAGAGAGAGAGAGAGAGAGAGACAGACAGACAGACAGACAGACAGACAGAGACAGAGACAGAGAGAGACAGCGAGAGACAGAGAGAGACAGAGAGAGAGACAGACAGACAGACAGAGACAGAGAGAGACAGAGACAGAGAGAGACAGCGAGAGACAGAGAGAGACAGAGAGAGACAGACAGACAGAGAGAGACAGAGAGACAGAGACAGAGAGAGACACAGAGAGAGAGAGAGAAAGGGAGACAGAGAGAGAGACAGAGTACCTGTGATAACGGCTATACCATTGAATAACATATGCATATTGTACAGCATGTAATATTTATGATCGTGTTTGCAACAGTTATCATTTATGAGAATAACGAGACTGTTGTTAATACGGGAAACCTTAGCAGCTGCTTTGATATGGCTATTAATATGAATAATGACAAGAAAAAGGCAATTATGCAATATTATATAGGACAACTGTAATAAATCAATAATAACAACAACAACAATAATAATAATAATAATAATAATAATAATAATAATAATAATAATAATAATAATAATAATAATAATAATAACAGTACCAACGAGTATAAGATAATAAAATTTTACATATTAAAATACAGTATTCCTTCACAAGATATATGTACCATTATAATGATCAAAAGTTTCGTTTTTCAAGTTGTCTTTACTGATTATCGTCTGAACCTCGATGCCAACCTTTATTGTTGTTATTGTTGATGATGATGATAACGATGCTGATTATGATTATGATGACGCCGTTGTCGTTGTTCTGAAGGTAAATAGATCATATTGCAAAATGAAAACGAGTCAGACTGCGTCTAGTTTAATATATTTCAAATCAGTTTGTCCATATCAAAAACAGATTTCGCGAAATCAAATATTCTGTATTATTTTTTTCAGGTTTCTTAAAGAACAACTCGAAAACTGGTGTTCCAAAAAGGTCGAATTGAAAAGCTACATCAAAGAGCACAAGGCATCTGTAAAGAAAATACTTAAAATGCAGAAGGTAATGTTTTGAAAGTCTTGATTTTGTGAAAAGAAGAATTGCAACTCAAAATATTGCACGTACATGTCTGATACTTAATACTTTGTATCGTCATTCTTCGAAAATTATTTTACTTTTGTTTTTATTTTAAATTTGTTTATTTGTTTTAAATTTTATTTTATTTAACTACCCACAAGCTGCGAATATCCTGTTACACATTTTGTGTTAGTTTATGATAAATTAAATATAGTAAGTATGTTATAATTATTCAACTGTTATTATACTCGTTATTGTACTTTTATATGTAATGTATGATTCATTCATTGCCTTTTCACAACCGGTATTACCTGAAGTGGTTAAATTAGTTTTCTCTATTTTAATAACTGCTAAGTGCAGTGTACTTTGGACTTTTTAGACCCATTCATAGAGCATATGGTAACAACAATTTTAGGAGCCATCTGTTTTAGATGGTACAAGGTTACCATGGTCACCTTTCCATGGTAACCACGTCTTCATTGTTGCATGTTGCCAATGGGAACAATTTCACATTATACCAGACCAGTCTTTCTCTCAGAAGGACACACAGAAGAGCTCAGTCAATACAGCCTAGCTGTTAGCGATAGCGTCATATAACGCAAATGACAAACTTACTGATGGAGCAAAGCATATAAACTTTGCCACAACCTTCATACAGCCCTGATCTGAATCAAAATCAGTGATTCGCTGAAGTACAGATGAATTGAAATGCTCTATGCCTTTGGAAACGCAGTTATAAACTGTCTTTGACAAAAATACGCTCTTTCAACATGGTTGATTACCTTTGGAACTCTTCTATAGTGGATCGGAACGTGGCTATGCGGGCGAGTCCCTATTTTTCAAAGACTGTCAGAAAAACAGAGAGACAGCCATACATATTATCGACTGGTTTCTTTTCAGTATTTCTCCACAAGGTATGATACAAACGAAACCCTATGGAAAGCGATTGAAAAAATTCCCAATGAAGCTAGTCCAAGAATGAGCAGAAGGGATAAGAAACTATTGATGTACAAACACACAGCTTCACAAGAAGAAATGTTGAAGTCCAAGATTTATTCGGTATGTATTATGTGCTATGTAACTTGGATGTTTATATTATGTACTAGAATACGTGTAAAATAGCATTGGAAATTTATCTGGAAATATTTTCTTAAATATGTAACGGTGTAAATTTATTATACTTTTTTAATATCCTCAATCATATTACACCTTGCAGCTTTCTCAGATTCAGTAATTTATGATGCACAATATGCAGTAATTGCACAAGGTGAAAATTTTACCAATACAAAGTATTCCCGCAAGGTCAACTACTGAGTGGAGATTCATCGTATTAATACATGGACCGAATTAGGACAAATAGCTATAAAGGATATAACGTAGACTGCAATTACAAACTCATTTTCTTCATAAATAAAATCTAGTTTTCCCTGTGAAATATTTTATTATTTTCTCCACAAATTTTCAAGCGATCTGGATGAATATTTGTAACGTTATTTATGACTGAATTTATAATTATTATGAAATGCCATCTGTGTCTAAAATGTACGGCAGTTGACTTACTCCATGTCAGTCAATCCTTTCTCAAATGGTTCAATGACGTAACAGATCTAATATTTCCTGGGATGACATTTGCTAAAGGCACTTTAAAATTTAATATGAATGACAATTTACTGCCTTCTGGTGGTAGACTGGTGGGATTTTAAAATTCGTCAATTTTTAATGCTAAATACATTTTTGTGTTCTAACTTTTTTCGACCGTTTGGACAACTTGTAATAGAAGAAAAGCTTTCATTTGTCCAGATGATTGTATATCGTTTATGGCTTTATTTTCAGGACTCCTGCAGCCTAAGAGCCGAGATCGAGGCTGCGCTTCAAACAAAAATAGCAGAGGGTTTTTCCAATTTAAGACTGGTCGCGGGGTACACGTGGTGAGATTTCCTTCCTTTTTGTTCAAAATCCTATTACAATGTGTAGTTAGTGAACGAGCAATTTCAGATAAGGTGTCAAAAATTCTAACTTTGTCTAAAAATAAGGACGTTAATATTTACTCTGTTAAGGTTTCTTTAAATTGAATATGTTTCAATTATCTGATTAACAAGAAAGTAATTGCCGTAAATATAAAGACCAGTGTTCTAATTTAAAGAAATGGTGACCTAAACCCACTCATTCTTTCTTTCCTTCCCGCCTGTAAATATTTATCAAGCTCATATGCGAGTTCAGTCCTGAACGAACTAAACAAAATAGCGTCTACATACCTTACAAATTATAAAAAAAAAGAAAGCTGCATCATATTTCCTTGTAAACAGACTAATATTTACTGGTTACAAATATTGCCTAATGGCAAGAAAAATAGTACTTTTGACGAGATAATATATTATAAAATTGCAGTGCTGAGTAATACTGCCGGTTGCATTAAGTCGATGACATTATATACAATGTATTAATTCTTATTTTCAGTCCTGAAATCGACATTGCGGAATTATGTGCCAAGATGTATGCTGTGACATCTAAAAAATATTCATACGTCGATTCCAACGTGCAGGTGACATTTAAGACAACACCGTCGTTAGTTTAAACCATTATTGTCGTTATTATTATTACTTATTCATTCATTCATTCATTCATTCATTCATTCATTCATTCATTCATTCATTCATTCATTCATTGACTTAATATCCAAGACATTGTATGTTAGCTATGGTCAGTCCACCACGGAGAGTGAGTTTATATTTCTTTTAGCCTGGTACCCAATCCTGTTGGCGAAAATATTTGATTAAATTTGTTTCATTTCTTACATTCAACATAGGTGTCTCTTTCAATTTAAAAGCTGATGTTGTTGTCATCGATGTTGTTATTATTATTTCAAAAGCTATGTTTGCTGTGTCAATCAGGAAATAATGACTGTTTCAAGATTGTTTTCTTCAAAAGTTTCCTGTCAGTAACTTTTGTTCTTCTTTCTACTCAAATTATGTGACTGCCAACCTAGGAAACTGCAACCCAAATATATTGATGTAAATTATAAATTGTGAAAAACTCCAATACGCTACAGCCAAAGTAATTAAAAATGACTTTGTCCAAACAATCGGATGACAGCAAGTATTAAATAATAACATCGATTAATTACTTATTTCACAAGGTTCATCTTGAATGGATACGCTGCTAGACAGCACGCCAGCAAAATGTGATTCGTGTAGAATGAATGAAGATCACACAATATTCATTTTTTTCAGGTTATTTTGTAAACAACCCACCCAATCAAAAAATATCATGTATAGAAGAAATTTTATTTACGGAACAATATTTTCAGGATCTCTACGCCAACTACGGATTTCTTCCGGAGGTCATAAGAACAAAAGTCGAGTCAAGTAAATTTGTAAAGTTGACCGATGAAGCCAAGAAAAGACCAATACCCAGTAAGGAAATTAACTATTGTTTTCTGTTCTGTCTCTACTACGACTGATACTACTAAAGAGAGGAAGAAGAAGTATGTGTGTGTGTGTGTGTGTGTGTGTGTGTGTCTGCGTGATTTGGACTTTTAATGTATCTTTAACATTTTTCTAGTCACATCGCTAAGACATTTAGTATCATGTCCAAATCCCAGTCAACAGGCCTACCAGTCCTATCAATATCCGCTTAATGCTGAGCGTCAAGTAAGACAGCTGCTAGGGATTGAAACCGCGACCTCTCTCATCCTAGGTTCATGCACTAAACATTTAGGCCATAGGAGCGGGAAGAAGAAGAAGAAGAAGAAGAAGAAGAAGAAGAAGAAGAAGAAGAAGAAGAAGAAGAAGAAGAAGAAGAAGAAGAAGAAATGAGAACAGCAACAACAATACTGATGAGAAGGGTGTGAAAAAAAAACAACTCATTACGATAAATTTAGTCATACGTCTGGTCGATAGGTGTGCAAGTACTTTAAATGATAGAAAGTACGTCTGAATCTATAGATGCAATGAATGTATGGATACCTCGACTTGTGAATGTTTGGATGCCTAGATGTATAAATGTATGGATGTTTCGACGTTTTAATATATGGAAGCCTAGACGTATGAATGTATGGATGCCTAAACGTATAAATGTATGGATGCAACGATGTGTGAATGTGGGGATGCCTAGACGTGTGAATGTATGAATGCCTAGACGTATGAATGTATGAATACCTAGATGTGTGAATGTATGGATGCCTAGACGTATGAATGTTTGGAAGCCTATACGTGTGAATGAATGAATGAATGCTTAGACGTGTGAATGTATGGATGCCTAGACGTATGAATGTATGGATGCCTAGACGTATGAATGTGTGGATGCCTCGATGTGTGAATGTATGGAAGCCTAGACGTTTGAATGAATGGAAGCTTAGACGTGTGAATATATGGATGCCTAGACAAATGAATGTATGGATGCCTCTACGTGTGAATATATGGATGCCTAGACGTATGAATGTATGGATGCCTCTACGTGTGAATGTATGTATGTCTAGACGCATGAATGTTTGGATGCCTAGACGTATGAAGGTATGGATGTCTAGACGTGTGAATGCATGGATGCCTAGACGTGTGAATGTATGGATGCCTAGACATAAGAGTGTATGGAGGCCTAGACATATGAATGTATTGATGCCTAGATGGATGAATGTATGGATGCCTAGACATATGAGTGTATGGATGCCTAGACGTATGAAGGTATGGATGCCCAGATGGATGATTATATGGACGAATAGTTACAATTTGTTTCTCATCAAATTTTATTAGCAAGTTTTGTTTCCAGTCTTTATAATAAAAACGATTAGATAATAGGAGACGTGGGCAAATACAGCCATTTCCTCCATTATTTGTACAATACAGTGTAATACAATTGCATACCGTGCATCGTAAGCGTGATAAATTACATTTTCAGAGAATGTTGTTCTGCCAAAGATTGTATATGTGACCTACTGGGGACAAATCCTTGACCCAAAAGAGAGAGGAAAATTTACATGTGGTAAGTGAAAATTTTACAATAAATTATATTTTTCAAAATAAATGAAAATCAATGTACTTAAAGTACTGACCTATGAATACTTAATTTAGGGGAGAGATAAGACGGGAAGCTGGGTTGGGGGTGGAGTGAACTGGATGCTAACTTAAAGGCAGACATAATATAGAACGTTGGGGTGGAGCGATGTAGCAGATGGGCGATGGGGCGAAGTGATTATTTCCACCAAATCAACGTTGATGAAAGATTCCTCCAGTCTAACTCTATAAGATGACATTTGAAGTAATTATTTATCTTGTATCAGTTGCTAAAATTCATATATAAATAAATCTTCTAAGTCGACATATTTACATTTTTGTTTCTTTCTCTGTCTCTATTTTCTATTTTACTTTAGCGCAGACTTAATATAAAAAGCTGGGTTGGAGGTGAGGGGAACTGGATTTATATGATGTAATTGTTATCCCTTTTGGTGTGTAAAGAAATATTTTGCTGAGTATCAAAAGTTCAAAGATTTTCTTGCATTTTCTTCTTTTTTGGTGGATTTTTCTCGTCCGTCATTGTTCTACAGCAAAAATAAATTGTTCTAGCCTTTATGGATATGCAAATCTTACATTCCAAAAAGTTGTAGACAAACAATATAGTCTCTTTTTTATTTCATTGTTTTTATTGTTTCTTTTTTCAATTGAAATGCGTTATTTTATTAAGGTGGCGCTCACCAGTTATTATGTACTTTTGAGAGAGTGATGTATGTAAGGTGAAGTTGTTTGCATTTTAAACATGCACAGTGGAGAGAATGTTGGCATACCTATATACTACTTTCATGTAATGTGGATGAAATTTCTTTGGATATTGTACTTTTGGAAATTTTAAATGATCTTAGGACACTGCTAACTAAAATGACTGCTCCCTTGTGCTCCAAAAATCAACCTAAATTTGTCTAAAGTACACTATTTTTGGCAGCTATTAAAATATGGAAATTGAATTTTTTCCAAACTAGATAATGCCAGCTTCTAAAAGTGCAATGACTGAATTACCAAATACATAAAATGTAAAAAAAAAGTTATCGGCTCCTTTTTACAATTTACTAGCATACCTATATACTACTTTCATGTAATGTGGATGAAATTTCTTTGGATATTGTACTTTTGGAAATTTTAAATGATCTTAGGACACTGCTAACTAGAATGACTGCTCCCTTGTGCTCCAAAAATCAACCTAAATTTGTCTAAAGTACACTATTCTTGGCAGCTATTAAAATATGGAAAATGAATTTTTTTCAAACTAGATAATACCAGCTTCTAAAAGTGCAATGACTGAATTACCAAATACATAAAATGTAAAAAAAGTTATCGGCTCTTTTTTTACAATTTACCTCTGAAGTTCGAGAAGTGAAAATGAGCAAGTAGAGCTAGCACTTTTTTGACAGGTGCACATCTGCAATAAGGCCAAGCTGTATACTCTCTAACCCATATTACACCCATCAATCATACATCAAAATAAAGGGAATTAAAGGTTCTTTGAACAATACCTAAGATATACAAAGTCTCTTTTAAATAACCAGTATAACTAGTGAGGAAACCCGGGGAAACTCTTTTTCTTTAAAATTTTAACCCTATGCTAAATACGAAACTGTAGAGCGCCACCTAGAGGGAGTAAAACGATAATAAGCCTTATTTAAGTATATCACATGATGATAGCACCGATTTGAAAACGTTTATAATTGAGGCTGATTGTAGAGCACTTGACAGTTACCATTCAAATTTTATAATACTTACAGCTAATAATTGCACGACTTAACATTGACATATTACAAACTTTTGGAAAAATTGAAAATAGAAAAAACAATTAGACCTAAAATAATGTAGTGGAAAATCTCGCTGATTCTTATACCATAAATTCAATTTGAAAATGTCATAGGTATAAAAAGGTGCTATAAGAATTTCTGATTTTTATTGTTTAATATATTTTTTAGTTTGTTAGAGAGACCAGTCAAGCAGAAGATCATTTCAACAGAAGCTGGTAAAGGATTTGTTTGGACAAGGCGCTCCATTTTTTCCAACAAGGAATGGGTTATTTACTATTTGGAACGAGCTCCAAATCCTGATTTATTATGAATGAAGTCTCATTCCGTATTGCTTATGAAAAATAATAAGATTTTCTATTTTGTTTTCTACAAGTTATTTACACCAAATCAACGTTGATGAAAGATTCCTCCAGTCTAACTCTATATGATGACATTTGAAGTAATTTTTCATCTTGTATCAGTTGCTGAAATTCATATATAAATAAATCTCCTAAGTCCACATATTTACATTTTTTTTATTTCTTTCTCTGTCTCTAAATCACTTCAGAAATTTCCTGTTATCCTTTTTGTAGTACTAGATCTTTGCATGTGTTATTTTTCAAAACTCGGGATCATTAATTTGAAAGATCATTCGTCTTTCTTCTGTCTCTGAGGAGTGAGGGTGGGTGAATCTTTTCCCAAATGTGTTTATTATTATCATTCTGGTTGTTTTATTTCAATGACAGTTCAAAGATTTGTAAAGATGGAACAATATCTAAATGAGACTTTAATAACGTCCAACCTGCTATCATGGTCTCCATTATATACATGCCAGCTAATGATCTTGATCAAGTAACATTACTTTATCAATAAATCAGAACATATTCACCTACATGCTGGTAACCAACTCATAATTTCAGTTTCTGTAAATCTCTTCAATGGCCTTATTGATAGGTTTTACATATTTACACATTGTATATTTAAATTATATAAATAATTTGAACAATTACTACAACCCACCGTAAAATTATCTCATCCACGTTATTGTAGAAATGAGAAAATGAAAATAATGCTATTCACAGGCCGTAGTTGCAATAAATGAAACAACGGTTGAAAGGCAAGTTCATTTGAAAAGAATTATGTGGACGTTAGCTCAAGCGCGTCCGTGTATTAATGCATCCACCCGGTTTGAAATTTAAAAAAAAATGGTTTTAGCATCAATCCAAACTTAATATCGTTGATGCCGGTACCGCCAACTGAAAGGTGATACCTAAAGATGGTGAAACATATACTATGTGCAATGGAAATGACTTCTATTCAATGAAAGTACCATAACAAAAGAACAGAAATGTTCTTAGGAATGTATGGATGAACGTAGTTTCTCTATTATGCCATCTGACCTTAATTTTAATGTAATCCTTAAATAGTCAAAATAAAACTTGGAGAAAATATTATGCTACAACCAAATCACCTTTCTGGCCACGGTGTTTGTATACGTGCTTCGATTGGACAATTCATTAGATAATCTCGATTCAAGGGCAACAAGTGCATAATGTGACCTATGTTGTTTAAAATTTGGGAAGACTGTATCCATGGATTTTTTTAAAACTGATTTTGTGGACGTAACACATATTTTCATGAATGTTACGGTGACTGTGATCACCTTTCAAGATTAGATTAGGAATACTGTCTGCCTGCTTCAAGGAACGAGACTGTGTAGAGGTGCGATAAAGGACATTGTCATCTTTAAAACTGAACTCGGAATGATGTTTGAACAAATGAACATTCTGAGTTTGGACGCACCTCATGATATCCATGTTTCCTTCAAATTTGACAGAAGCAACTAATCCATGTCTTGTAAATTACCTTCATTTAATAACTTTGACTTAGGCTCTCTGTTTGATAGGCTTCTTGACTGTATCTCCAGATATAAAGATGGTTTTTACTCTTTAAGACAACATGGGTTTCATCGGAATGCATTACCTTCTGCAACTTGTTTCAACCATGAGAATAATTCTTCCTTGCAGCATTTAAAATGACTTTCTTTGTAAAAGGATTCTATGAAAATTTTCCAATCTCAGTATTGTTTCAAATCGTAATCATGTATCCCATGCTAAACTCTCCTCAGATTCATGCTGATTACATTTATGCATGTCTCTCGTATTCAATTTTTGTTTGCATGCCTCTGTTTTCCCGATTTCTTTGGCATTCAAAGTTCACATGCAAGTTTATAGTCAACGTATTAACATCGAAGATTTTTCTATGTTTACATTGGCTTTCATTTTTCTTTAAAAAAAATGGTCAACCTATTACCATGGAAGATTTCTCTTAAGTTTGCTCTGGTATTTTTCTACGTTTTCTCTGACTTTGATCTTTCCTTAAAAAATAACAATTTGTTGTAGTTCAAATGACTCATCGTGTTAGATGTTGTTCATGGCTACGATAGGATATGTAAGAGTTTTAAGAGGGAAAAATTCCATTGTATCGGTACATCAAAGAATATACCCAAACGTTTGTCTCATCATCAAGTTTAAGGTTATAAGTCAAAGATTTAATTGATTGGTAAATTACATTCATGACGTTGGGAATAGTTGCATTATTTTTGGGATACATCAATTCCCTACATGTGGAACAATGGCCCAGGTTCTGATATTCTATTTTAAATATTTACGTCAACATATGAAGTGGCATCTCACTAAAATAGTAAATACGGTGATGAAATGAAGCAATTATGTGTGTTGTGAATTCCTTATTGTCGAAAGGTCAATTAGAAGATAAATATGTAGGTAGGTAGGTAGGTAGGTAGGTAGGTAGGTAAGTATGTATGTATGTATGTATGTATGTATGTATGTATGTATGTATGTATGTATGTATGTATGAATGTATGTATGTATGTATGTATGTATGTATGTATGTATGTATGTATGTATGTATGTATGTATGTATGTATGTATGTATGTATGTATGTATGTATGTATGTATGTATGTATGTATGTATGTGTTTTTATGAATCGCTGCTTGCATTCTTTATTTTAGCAGCTCATTCAGATTTTATAATTACCTTACTGTGATTTCGCTGTTTCCTCTATGGTTTTTGTGCACGTGCGATCCTGAAAGCTTTCTTAGCTAAGTGTATATAATATCTCTAATAAATAATGGAGCATCTTAAGTCATCATCAAGGTTCCTATATGTATCCAATGTACCGAAGAGTCCTTTACGATCATGGAATCGAGCAACGTACCGTTTACACGCAAGGGGTCTCACTAAAGAGACAATCAAAGTGAGATTGATGAAGCTCCATGCTTTTTACTGCTTTCATGCAGCTCAAGCTGTCATTGTCGTCTTAAGCGTTCTTAAATGGATGAAAATCATTTCTTATAATCACCTAAGGCTTTTAGAAGTGGAGTATTAGAAATTTAAACCTTGCAACACAACCCAAACACTTAATACAAAGATATAGTCCTCCAAATACTAAACATGTGTAGCAAGAGCAACCAGAGAATTCCATGTTAAGAAATTCTTGAGGGTCCATTTTATGAAATGAATTCATGCTGTGATAAATTCTCTCATAATAACTGTACATTATGATGTCTACTCTTAGAAAATTCAAAACAGTTCTTACAAAAACTTACTAGTCATGATCAACAATAGGCAGTAAATATAACTAGGCTATTGTGATGCATACCTATATTACGTATATTATCATTCATAATTTTAGTTCGTATGGTTATTTACTTACTAGTATTTTGAATACTAGAATACGTATCAATTGTAAGGTCGCACTGTAAAATGATTCATGTATGGAGTGCGTCAATTCATTCATACAATTTCAGGTTGAGATGTACTAAAACAAGTAAACACCACGTGACCAAACACTATGACATGAGTTCTCAAAGCTAAGATGACCAAATGTATGATTAGTCGGTGTTAGAACAGCCGATGGTTACTGATAAAAAGATTTGAAATACCAAGATGATAGAGATAGCCTCGTTTATCATTCTCTCCAAATCGCATTGGTATTCCTTATAATATAATTATTTAGCAGAATTATGTAGTCTTAGTAGTGCTACCAGTCTTTGACGAGTCATATTGAGAGGACTAATTAATTTAATTTAACAATTTGCTGAAATCAGAGATTTAACATTTATTCAAAGACTCTTTGGGTATATAATAGCTGTACTGAATGACTGTGAATTTACTTTAATGACTGTTTGGATTAATACCTTATACACAATTTATCCGAATTTATGTAAATGTTAATGTAAATATTAATGTAAATACTTTTGGGATTATAACATAGTAATTCTTCTGTACTGTTGATACATTATTACAATACAGTATATCATTAGGGATACCTTTGGAATTCATTCGGATTACTCAATACCTTTTTGAATTGATAGAACATTTGGACTTTATCAATTCATTCACTATACTGTAAGTTATTTCTAATTCTTTCACATCATATTTTTAGGAAAGTAGATCAAAACTTGTTGACTTTGCTCTTTCTTGTTATTTTAAGACCAAAGAGTTGATACATCTATACATCTTGGCATAAATACGAACAGCACATGCCCTAGGATCAATACAGTACTTTCTGGCTTGATTCGTTGGCATTCATTCTCTTTTTTGCAAGTTATGCTTGTGTTTAGATCAAATCAGGATCATTTGAAGATAAAGAAAACTTTGTGTTGAATAGATATCAAATCACGAGTGGCCAAAGGGGTCGCTAGATTGGTAATATGATGCTATCGATTTGTCTTTTGCTTTTTGTTTTGATGGTTATTCAAGGAATATAATCTAATCCAGGCCCTGTGATGAGCAGACCTGGGAGACAACCAACAAAAACTGCAATTTCGAATGTCAGTCTTAGAGAATCTGTCACCGATACACAGAGAGATTTGGAAATGCGGACGAGAAAAGTTACTGATCTGGACACATGGCACAGTCGGGATCAACGAAGGCGTATCAGTGACATAACCCAACCGATTATGTCTACTGATTTAGCGAGAGCAATATTCAGCATTTCACCCCGTCAAAATTTTGACAGCAAGAGGAACGAGGCCCAGCATTCGGATCTGAAAGTCCACAAACGTCAGATAACCTTACACATATTATGAGTGAAATCTGTGCTGACATTGCTGTTGTTGCTGCGGGGTTAAAAGCCATTTTCAGCATAAGATATTCTATTAATGGCGGCCAGTATAACGGCTGGAGGAAGAACCCGAGAAAACGCCGGAAAGAACTACCGACCCACGAGAAGCTACAGGCAGGCTTTCTCACGTACCCAAATTAGCCGAGCCTGAGACTCGAACCCATGCCGAGATGAGATGGCAGTGATCCGGAACAGTGAGCGCTTTGGACAAATGAAAGAGAAAATACATATTTAATTGTACTTAACCTTGAAAAAGATATCGGGGGAAAAACTGACAATAGATGATATAATTAGAAGTCATCGGGTAGGACCATCCAGTCCAAAAAATAGACAAATTATGGTAGTTCTTGAATTATCATAAGGCCTTAAATATATGAAAGCGCGGTCTAAATTAAGAACCCTCAGATTGCCATCTAAGATGTCCTTACACGAGGACTTGACAAAAACAAGAGCTAAGCTCGCGAAACAAGCGAGAATTCTCAGACAAAAAAGGATGGGAAAATTAAAGACACCTGGGTAAGAGATGGAGTGGTCTTTACCAAAAATAAAAACGGAACCGTTACACGAGTTCAAACATGTGCTTCAATGCTGGCATTAATGGTCAGCTTTAGCCTTAAAGCTAGTATCAGCAATCTACAACAATATCCTCACTGACGCAACCTCTTTGAATCGCATAAATTAACTGATGCTTCATCTTAAGTAGAAGATTCGTCAATGTTATCTTAAATACTTTCTACGTAATGCTAATATGTCGTAAATTCATCAAGACTTGACAACAGACATAAGCTAAAAGTATTGTTACATATTTCATCTATTGGTTTGAATAGCTGTCTGTTATACATAGAATTTCCTATCAGTCATAATGCATACATACATACATACATACATACATACATACATACATACATACATACATACATACATACATACATACATACATACATACATACATACATACATACATACATACATACATACATACATACATACATACATACATACATACATACATACATACATGAAAATGGAACATATATGACATTGTATTATTACATGATGAAAATGCTGATTTTATTTAATGAAACCAACAAACAGAGCTTTACAAGGATTTCCATTATATTGGATTCCATAGTAGCTGATAGGGACCAAGGACAATTGTGGCTAATTATGGACATGGATAATTTCAGGTATTATTAGCTGTTTGGAATACAATACCTTACCTTGCCTGAATACAATACAAGGACACAGAAAATGTGTGTCAGTTTCGGTAAAGTTTTTCGTTTGTTACATTTCCTAGACCCCTAGATAATTTTATTTCGTACTTGAGATAAATTATATTGAAGTTAAAACAATTCATTTGATGACAAATATGCTTACCATATTGATATTGGGATCATTTGCTGAAAATGTCTTTAAGGTTTTGATACTATTTTCATTTGCATATGTTTACTATACTTCTAGATGGATTTTGTAGCTATATTGGTCATCGACCAGAAGAGTTCATTGGATAATCATTTCTCCATCTGTATGTTCGTTAGTGCAAGTTTACTACATTTAATGATGCTGACCTAAAAATGTACTGAACCACAATCAGGATAAAATTTGCAAAGCTGTCTGGAACAAATTAGGACAGGAAATATTGTCCCAGGTACACTATACACATCACTCACAACAAGATTGAAAATTCAAAACTCTCACAAGAACTATTTTAAAGACAACAACAACTAGAAATGTGTTGCATTCTTCAATATTTGTCAAACACCCTCAAACAGCACCAACTGAATTAAACACTGTATCAAGCAAAAATTCTTGCACTTACCAGTCAGAGTGATTCATTCATCAGTTCACACACTATCCCACAAGGAGATTTTTGTATAGCATATCATTGCTCTAGTTATAGCTACTCTTGCCATATTTCCATAAAAGAAAATATTAATTTCCAAGAATATTATGAATTAGAAATACCCATCCCTACATACTGTAAACTGTATAGCAGTCTGTACCCTGTATTGTAACGTATACCATTGCCTACCATTAAACTTTTTCCAAATTAGAACTGATGAAGTTAAAAGTTATCCATATAAAAATATGAATTACTTATTGTCATTTTCATGTGACATCCATTGAATAAATGTGATAATGCAGTAATAATATCCAATGGGTCTGTTTCTTTTTTTCCCCTTCTTTTTCGTGGCATAGAACTTAGGGTTGACATGTCACCCCATTGCCCTCATTAACATGTTTGCATAAATGCACATTACTGTTTTTTTTTAACAACAGTACCATGTACCACAACATGTTCATTGTGCAATGCTTCTAACATGTAACTATAACTTTTTATTTATTTTTTCATCTTTTCTAAGAGTGGCATTTGTAATTATATTTAACTTAAATAATTATTCAGATTTTCATCAGAGTACAAAACCTGATGACCTATATATAGAGTGTAAAGCAATAATAATACTTGATGAATAATACTGCATTTTGAATCTGTTAACATAACTGCAAAAGTGCAGGGTTACTTTAATTTAATTGGGGAAAAATATAGGTGAGAAAAATAATCTCACTCTGTTTGTATCATGACAAGGAAATCCCGACAGCGCCCTCTACAGAGATCGAAAGCAGATGTGTTAGACCTTATAGACAGGATGTTAACCAAACTTCCTGCTGATTGTCAACGTTGTCTTCATAACAAGCCATTTCTACTCCAAATATTTAACCTTGGATATATTTCCTTTTCTCAGGCTGAATAAAAGCTCTCCTGGCTCAGCTATCCCTAGTTCCAAGATGATAAATTTCTCTTAAATTGTAATATTACTGATTTTAGATTAAAAATTATACTAGGTAGATCTTTTGTTGTTGCAGTCTACATGAACAATGCCTGAAGATTGGCGCAAGTTAACAATGCAAAAACTGATACAGGTCATTTCCCCCAGATTTCCTCACTAGTTATACTGTCTATTTAAAAAGACTTTGTATATCTTAAGTATTGTTCAAAAAACCTTCCTTTATTTTGGTGTATGATTCATGGGTGTAATATGGGTTAGCCTTACTGCAGATGTGCACCTTTCAAAAAACTGCTAGCACCATTTGGTCATTTTCACTTACTGAACACTTTTACATTTGATATATTTGGTAATTTATTCAATGCACTTTCAGAAGCTGGTATTGTCCAGTCTGGCAAATTTCATTTTGCCCAATTGTAATAGTTGCTAGTGTACTTTAGACTAATTAAGGCTGATACTTTTAGCACAAGGGAGAAGTCATCTTAGTTATCAGTCTGCTTAGATCATGTACAATAGACTAATTCAGGCAGATTTTTTAGCACAAGGGAGCAGTTATTTTAGCTTGCAGTGGGCTTAGATCATGAACAATTTTCAAAAGTACAATATCCAAAGAAATGTCAGCCATATTTCATCAACGTTGCATAGAGGTATGCCAACATTCTCTCCACTGTGCATGTTTAAAATGCAAACAACTTCACCTTACATACATAACTCTCTGAAAAGTACATAATTACTGGTGAGCGCCACCTAGATCATGTTATAGAAGTACTGATATTACGACCAAGAGGCTTAAAGCATGAAACAAAGAGTGACAACCAGCAGGTTTTGTCTAATTTTTTACAATTTATAGTGCCATAAAATACAAAATAAAAGAATTAAAAATGACTTACAATAATAATGAATTTATTAAATTATACTATTTGTATCAATTTCATTAGATCCAATCAATCCAATTACATTCCAAAGGTATTCCAAATGAAACCTCTGATGTCATTATGTACCAACAACACAAAAAAATCATTTTAAAAATCCTAATGCCCTTGAATGTTTCATAATAAATTCTTAGAATTATTAATGTCTTTGTTACAGCTGTAGTTCAAATAAATGATATTACAAGTAAATAACCAAATTACTCAGTGTAGCTCTTCCAAGTTCAGTAATGTCAAGAAAACGAAATTCTACAAAAATCCTTTTATATAGGAAAATAATATGCTGTAACAATACAATATAATACAAAGCTTTAAAATGAATCACTATTATTTCAAAATACTCTGATTGATGTTATGATTATTTCTTTTCTTTAGGAGGGAATGTGTTATGTGTATCTGTATTGTGTGCTTAACTCTTGTTCATTATTGTGTAAATCTATATTGTGTTGCACTTCTTTCCATGGTGGTAGATGATGCTTTAAAATAATGTAACCATTTTGAAATTGCCTTTTGACCTCAGAAGATGTACCTGCTTTTTAGTTTGTGACTTATAAATAGGCTATTTATTTATGTTTGAGTTCAATGTATATTTTTAATTGAAATTTGAACGTTTCTTACTTGAACTTTAGACTCACATCTTGGTCATTTTGTTTGGTCTTCATTTTTATAGAAGATTCTTCATAGAACTTATTCATTCCTGTGTTAAGTTCAGTTTCTAAAGTCACTGTTAGTTTTGTTCAGATCTAATATAATCTTTTCATAAAATGGTTGATCACACATCATGTAATGCAATCACATATTAACCATCTCTAAATATGATTCAACAACAGTTAGATTATCCCCGATCCAGTCTGTGCAGTAATCAACACGCAAATTGAGTTTCGAAACATGTCACCATATTTAGGTGGTTTGGGATTTGCTTGCGTAGAGAGGTCAATGATGGTGAATTGTCTTGTTCATTATGCCATATTAAAATATAATTATTGTATCATACAATTATGCTTGCATACTGTGTATGATGCTTCTTGAAAACCCATACTGTAATTCTAACGCAGGTCCATGCGCATGATGGTTCAACTTTGGTCATTGAAATTTGTTTACATTTGTGGGAACCTCTGGCCATGGTTGCACATGCGAGTCTACAAAACGTCTGCAGCGATGTCACCGCTGCGTTAACGAAGATACCAAGAATACAGTGGATCAAATACCCTGGTGAAAAACATGTCCCCTTATACAATCACTGAACATGGGTGGGAATAAAATTCAATTCCAACAATGGACCGAAGCTTGAAGAAGAACTTATTAAACACATTGATGCTATATGTTACCGACCTGATCTCCTGCTTAAAAAGCATCAAACAATATAAATCTCAGCTATGATTTGAAAACGACCAATCCTACTCTCAGGGAAAGAATAGCTAGACTGATCATCAAAGGATTCATGAAGACTAAGATTCAAACTAGCGGACAAAGTCCATTAATTGGAGACAAAGTGCATTAATATAATAAACCGAGTCACAATTTAATGCAGTTCACTCGGTTATTGGACAGGTGAAGTTGCTGCTGAGAAGCTAGCGAGCACAGTAAAAGTCCCCATCCCATGTTGCTGCCAAAATCAGCATAACCTACCTGCAAGAAGGAAAATTGATAGTGGATGGTCTAATGTGAGGATACCCAGCAAAGTTCATCAGGATAATCTTCTGTTTTTCCTACATGATGGGGTACGATGTGACACATACAAATACGCTTTAACCGTTGTAAATGTTGACGCCAGATTAACAGAAGCAGAGGCATCTACGTCTAATATTCAGCAGATGCTTTTTAACTTATTTATGAATGGCCACTGCTAACATAGCCACAGCTGTTGTGAGTAAATCTGGGTAAAGAATTTATTACACCTCATCTGCATTGTTAACAAAATAAAAGATGCCGGTTCGTGTTGAACATTTTAATATGTTTTGCAACCAGGCCATTATGAAACGATTTAACCATATACATGTTGAATAGTTATTCGGAAATCAGTGACCACAAACATTACTGTTGATTTGTGAAGCTAGGTCTCACGAATGAGTAGCATGACTTTCATCTGACATAAGAGCGCTTAAAATTAAACCATCTGCACAATTGGGTTAACACCTGCTGAGGCGATTTGGCAGAAGATTGTGACAGTTTCCCACGATTTCACAACCGCTGCCTTTATACCAAAACCATGTGTTTGGTATCTGGATGAGTTCGAAGGCATGCAATGTTGTGCTTCTAATCCGGTGTGGACCATTGATATATTTACAATCTCAGATCGAATTGGTACTCAAAGGTGAGCACTATGTTACCATTTTTCAGCTGCAGACGAACTATCAGGAAAGCGACCAATAGGAGCATTTGTGCGAGAGGGATTGCAAGTCTTTCCCATGGACACTGAACTGCCACTAATTTTATTTTGAGATAAACGCTTTCAACAACAGTCTGTATCCGTGTACACCATCTTGATGTCATCATACCGGCTTGAACTGATAATAAGACAGGTGTTTGAGCAGTTTAGACAAACTCAACACTGACAAGCTGACGTAAACAGTCTTTATTACCGATAGCTTTAGTTTTGAATTGTGTTTACTGTGCATGACAATGTCCGCGCCAGGGAAGATGTTCCAGGACTCAAAAGCTGGGTCTGCGATGAGCCTTGAAAGCTTGTATTGTTTACTATCACGGACAAGAACTTTGCATATGCGTTTGCATATGTTCTTCTTGGGTTTCCCAAACAGTGTTGTTCTTGTTGTATTCATTTGTAGATAAGGCAGCATCCATGCATTGTGGGAAACTGTTGCATCCAGTTGTCCACTGGTATCACTAGCATACAGGGTCGACAACACTTTAATTTTATGAAAGAAAAAATTTGATTGAACAAGAACTAGGATAGACCTGGGTGTTCCTTACTCCATAGCTTATGATAGCTCTCTATGGCCGTACATGCATATACATGTACCCAATTGGAGATGCAGCTGGAAGGTCTATATGTGCACTGCATAGAGGTTCTCTTAATTCTCAGGTTTGGCACCATTTTGGATTGTGTAAACTGGCATCCAGAATCATTCACTGTTTCGCACTGATATTGGGATAGTCGCGGTGAACATCCAGCTCTACTAGTGGATTATCATTGAGTCCGAGGTGAAGCTCGTCTTGATACACCAGGTCAGCTTCAGAAGGTACCCATTATCAGTATTTATTATATTATCGTTTGTATTTTTCCACTTACATGTGCGCGGAATTAATTTACCCAAACCCA